>JADLZL010007141.1:0-129324 GCA_015844335.1 Chrysopogon serrulatus
AGGTGGGTCACTAAACAGCCTTCTCGTGACCACCGTGAGGATATCGTCATTGATACAAAGTGATTTATATCTTTCCTGTCATTGATCCAATGACAAGACTTAATCGTCATAACAAATTGAACAAAATAATGCCACGTGTATGATGACATGGCATATATGATATGGCAAATGACATGGCACTTCACATTCGGCCCATATAGCATGGGCTTTTTTATTTTTATTTTCAATTACAATCAGCCCAATTGGTCCAAATATTTTTTTGGCCCAACTACAAAATGGACTCAGCCCAATTTATCCAAATATTTTTTTATTTTTATTTTTTATGTATTCAGCCTAACCCAATTAAAGATATCACAGAATATAACCACAACCAATTATACAATTATATTATAATAACATTCCAGCCATAATTAAAAGTTTTCAGCCCATACAAAAGGCACATTCCAGAATACAATTTCCATTTTCCAACTCCATGCAAAAGAACAGCAAAAACATGCATACAAAATAATTCAGCCAGGAATATAAATTCCATCCAACTAGACAAGATTCTACAGCTAGTGCCAAGTTATCGCACCAAAATAATCCAGCCAAGTACATAAATTCCATCCAACTAGATAGAGTTCTAGCCAACTACAATGTTCCTCTAACTAGTGCCAACCGCCAAGTTAGTGCACCAAAAAATTCCACCAATTCCAGCCAACTACAAGAGTTCGGGCCAACTAATATGTTTCTACAAAGAAGTGCAAAGTTCCACGCACAAAAAAAATCCCACCAAACAGCGACAAGTAGCTAAGTCCTAGCATGCATCCTGCCAGCAGCTATTAGCCAGCACCAAAAGTTCATGCATTCCACCAACCAATGCATTCCACCCAACATGTAGCCCCGCCAATGATCGGCAATTCCAACCTACATGGTAACCAAAGTAGCGCCAAAAGGTTTAGGTTCCTGCCAAAGAACCAATAGGCTCAACCTGCAACAACCATCAAGAATGCAAAAGGCTCATTAGGTGTATGTTTTTAGTTGCTGCATGAAGATGGAGCCCAAATTGAAACAACAGGAAAAGGCATAGGTTCAAGTTCATGTTTCTAGGTGCAAAAGGGACACAAGAGACAAGTTCTATACCTTGAGTATACAGCTAGCTTAGGGAGGACTGATCGACCCTGTCCAAATGCTATCATTTCTCGAAGGAGCCTCGAGTATCTGGCTTGCCATCTTCCTTGAGGTTCTCAATCTCCTCACTTTGTTTGTCCATCTCCCCGAGCTTGTTTGTCCACTTTTGCATCAGATTCCTGTGCATGTGCCTTCAATCTTTCAAGCTCCTGGTGAAGTTCTGCAGACTCTAGCTTCTTTGCATCCAGTTCAGCTTGTAGCTCTTTCATCACATTGGGTGTCTTGGCAGCAGGCTGCTGAATTCCAACATTGCAGAAATGTATTTGACTTGGGTAGAACTTTGGAAACAACTTCAATAGAAGTCTTAGCTTGCTGCCCATCATCCACCGATGGTGAATTGAGGGCTTCTGGGCATGCATATCGCCCTAGCAATCAAAGCAAGGTTTCAATTTTTCATTATTATATAAATGAAGGTCCATTGGGAAAGGTACTTAATTAGAAAGGAAAGAAGACATGAGTTTAGTACTCACTATAGCTTTCTTCACAGGTTCAGTAAAACCTTTAGTTTTGCTGCAGTGGAAATCCTCAAATAGATCAATTGCAGTGGGCTCCGTGTCTTTGTATTTCTCTTGCTTCTGCAGTGTTGAGAAACATGAATGAGTAATGGTTATGTTAAAGTACACATAACACAAGAAACAAGCAGTGGCCTCCAAATAAGCATAAGCATGACAAGAGCAAAGTAATCAAACCAAAAGAATACAAATTTCTGGATAAAATATGAGCATATTTTTACATGTTTGAAGTGAGATAATCTACTGCTCTCCCTTTGTGTTTGGTACAGCAGCGATTAGTGCTTGGTCACCTCTTATTGTCCTTGTCTTGCACTATGGAGGTGTTGCCACTAAAAAGTATGGCATATCGCCATACCTCTACATAGCAAAACAAGGGCAGCAAGAGCTGATTAAAGGGCTAACCCCCACTGCTATAGAAAAACATGGAGGGGGAGCAGAAAATTATCTCACATGAAGCAAATAGTCGACTATCAACTTGAAATCATATAGCTGCAGCAGCAGCCAATATCAACAACATCCAACTAGATGATATCATAAATTTTCTTACCACAACATAGGCATGTGCAATGTAAGACCGAGATCCGGTTATTTCGCTGAAACTTAACTTTTTCACGATT
Organism: Chrysopogon serrulatus; assembly: GCA_015844335.1. Classification (NCBI taxonomy): domain Eukaryota; kingdom Viridiplantae; phylum Streptophyta; class Magnoliopsida; order Poales; family Poaceae; genus Chrysopogon; species Chrysopogon serrulatus. The sequence continues at coordinate 2,300 of JADLZL010007141.1, forward strand.
CAGTTGATTTTTGGCACATTTGTCCTGCACATGACATAATCTCATAGCATATAAATAATAGGACCACATGTATATACCTAGCCAAACATGAACTATTACTCGAACCCAAGTAATAAGCTCACACAAACTGAAATCTGCTAAACGTTACCTTGTGCTTTGGACTTGACCACATGTCTACCAATTCTCTCCATTGTTCATCAGTCATACACTTCAAGGGTGATGTAGTCCTCACTTGATTAGCGGGTACCCCATCAAAGTACCTTTTTTTGAGCCTATGTCTCATCTGGCGTGTTGCACCCTTCAGAATGTCTTCACAAGCAGCTGTTACAGGCTTGCTATCGATATCAATCTCGAATTTTTCCCTACTCAACAAATAGCATAACATTAAGATTTAACAAAGTAAAAAGTAGGAACTACAAAACTATATGTATTGTTCAATATGGAAAATACATTATTTTTTATGATTTGACTTTTGCTAATAATGTTCACACGCATGACTAACACACTGCAGAATATGTAAGCATCAAGATTTCAATTTAGACACCTAGTTCAGTAGCATGGATTTATTTTTAGTTGAATAGTCTTACCTTGAGTTTGCCCTTTAAGTTTTCAAGTTGGTGACCATCTTTCGTGTACTTTGTCCAATTTGGATAGATTGGTATATGCTGCCTAATTAAGATCCCAGCCTCAGAGGCTAGCTTAGCAGCTTGCATAGGGGCCTCTGGCCTTCTTTTCCCTTCCTTGATAATGATTTCTATCGGTGCCCCTAAACCTCTGCTTATGGAATCAGTCTCTTTGCCCATGCTCTTCCCCCTTGGGCCCACTTGGCTATTGCCAGTGAGGGTGCCTACATAAAACATTTACAAGTTTCAAGAAAAAGATCCTACACTTGATACAAACAAAGCATAGCACATATATGGACAATAGAACACAGCAATCAAATTCACTTGCCTTGTTCAGTATTGTTCAATCCTATTGGCTCCACTTCTGTACTTACAGTGAGGTTGCCTAACAAAATATATTTTGACACATGTGTTAAAAAAATAATCCTTACATTTAATACAAATGCAGCATACCACACAAATTCAAAATAAAAAAAACAGTAGTTGGTAGCCACTTGCCTTGTTCAGTGCTGTTGGTGTCGCCCTCAGGTTCAGCTCCAAGCTCTGTGGCTTCAATCAGGCTAGTGGTGGACACTTGTTTCGCAGCCCTTTGTCTAGTGCATCTCATTGTTTCTTCAGGATTTTCAGGTGCTAGCACTCTCTTGGATGTTCTTCCTATTACACCTTTGATAGAATCACCAGTGTTGCCCACATCAGCCCCTAGTAACAAAGCCTCACGAAGCAAACAAAGACATGTCAAAATTAGTTGCAGAAACAAAGCAAACAAGAGATATTGATTAGTACAAGAGTTTAGTACAAGGATTGGTACCTTAGATTTTTTTCCAGTACTCTTTCCAACAGCTTTCTTCTTTGCAAATGAACTCTGGAACAATTGTGCTAGTCTACGGACACCCAACTGATGAGCAAATTGATTGTTCCTCATGATTGCCCTAGCCCTCAATGAACTTAAGTCCATGTCTTCCTCTTCTGCACATACATTGCAATTATATTCAGTGGGTATGAAATTAGTTAGCGACCAATAGTATACATAGAACATAATTTTCTAAACTCAATTTTTCTGAACTGCTCCTCCTTATCTACCATTTTCTCGAACTCGAGTTTCCGTGGTAGTGAACATGTTTCAGGTTACTCTCCTAATTCAGCAAAGCTACCATTTCCTGAAGCATAAGTTCCCAAGTGGATTGTACATGCAGCAACTATATACACCCATCTATGAACAGACTCCCTAAGTAAACAAGTAAAAAAAATGAGAAATGAAGCTACGGACGGCAGTGTGTCATCTTCTTCAACTCAAAAAAGAAATGAACCTATGGACAGCATGTGAGGCCTTAGTAAATTGGATCGAAATTGGTTCACCCCTACATCACCACCAGATCCAGTCTAGAAACATACAAATCGAGAAACCAAAAAAATCACACCAAGCACAGACACTTCATTTGAGAAGTACCTGGGATCTCCATGGCGGCAGCGTCATCTGGAAGGACCGTCGGAGGGCGGGAAGGCGTGTTCTTGCAGCCGAGCGTCTTCTTCCCTGGTACCATCATCTTTCTCGTGGGAGGGAGGGAAGGGGTTGCTGCAGGATCTAGAAGGACCGGAAATGCGGTGGGGCGCCTTCTTGCCGCCGGGCGCCTTCTTCCCCTGGTGCCATCGTCTTCTCCCGGGAGGGGGAGGGAGGGGGGCGTGGGTTCTGGAAGGACCCAAGAAGGAGTGAGGGGAAGGCGCGTTTGCCGGCGGCTGCGAGATGTGGGAGCGGGGAATGATTCTAGGGTTAGCTCTCCCGATGTATGTATGTGGACTGGTTGAGTTAAAGTTCGAAATTGACCTCACATGACAAGTTAGTTGTACAATTTGGTATGGGCGTAAATGACTTTCTTCATCAAAACTGTGGCGCGGCACTCATTTTGGTTTCGCGGTCGTTGCAAATACACGCAGGGAGCCAAAAATTGGTATAAGCGGGAAGGAATTTTGGGCCTTTTTGGGTTGCAAATTATTTGTGATTCTAGCTACAATACACTTTCTTTATTCTATTATTTAGATAATCTTCGTATCATTGTTTGAGATCTTAAATAAATTCAAATTAAAAATTTGTAAACTATAAAGTTTTCTAACTTTTCAAGATGTATAACTTTTATTTTCATCATTTTTTCATCCAAGGCCATTTGAAAATTTTGAATTTTAAATGTGAGAAAATACGGATGTAATTTTCATTGGACAAATAATTTTAAATGAAAAAATTGTTAACTACAGTGTTACATAACTTTTTAAGAACTACAACTTTTATTTTAGTCGCTTCTTCATCCAAGATACTTAACTATAACTATAAACTCACTTGTGACTATTATGACTATAGTGTAGAACATTATTCGGACAAACATGTATTGAATTATATCCAAGTCCCAATGCACGAATAACTTTCTTTGCTTCAGCATATGATGCAGGAATGGAACATTTTGGAAATGCTAAACTTATAACATTCAAAAAGCACTGAAAGCAACATTACCGATTCGTAAAATGATTTGATATGTAGCAACTTCACCACAAAAGAAAATCTGGTATATGGACCATCGGGTGTAGTTCTGTTTCATCTCTTCTAATATGGTTGCAAATTTAGACTTTGCTGCTGGTTCACGATCTTCACTGTGTACAGCTCTTGTACCATCTCATGGATTCTATCATCATCTGGGTCAGCTTCAGGCTCATTCATCTCAGTTTCAACATTGTAGCCAATATCCCAAAATTCAACATTGCAGCCAATATCCCCAGTTTGAGAATTCTCATTTAAACTGACCTCCAATGCTTCTCCATGATGTATCCACCTAGTATATGTGTTAGTCATCCCATAAATATATAAGTGATCCTCTATTTCTCCTTTATGTCGATGTATCCGATTCAAACACCTACGACATGGACATAATATCTCCCGAGTGTCACCCAAATTATCGAAACAAAATTTATGAACTCAGTGACCCCAGCTAGATGCTCCTTGCTAAATAGTCTAGTATTCACCCAACTTCGTCCATCATGCGACACAGGGAAATAAGACAATAATCAATGAATCAACAACTGACCATTCACAATAACAGAGTGCCATTCCTTCTAACTTTGACCATGACTCAAGACAAATTTATGCATTCACTATAATGTGAACTTCATGAATATAAACTCAACTATATAGTACCACATCAATTCAATTGGTGAACGAAATAAACAAGGGGACGTATCTACCTTTCGTATTTGTTCCAAGGGGATACAGGGGCGGCTGGTGTGTGCACAAAGCAATGCCGGCGTCAAAAACAAATGGCTGCTGGCTTGGAGATAGCGGCGCGGCCCCGTGGAGACTGCTTTGCCGACGGCCGGCGTCCAGCGTCCGGCGTGGAGACAGCCTACAACCGGGCGGCCGACGACGGACGGCGGAGAAAGCCATACCGGTGGTCGGGGCGAGGAGACAACCCTATAGATGGTGGCTGGCGTGGATCCCAGAGCCGCCGCGACGCTGCAGCCCGCGGCCATCGTGGATCTGCAGTCGCGGCCCGGGCGGCGCTGCTTTGTGCGCAGTGAGTACACCGAAGTCCGGGACGGGTCGAGGTTTGGTTGCTTCCGTGTTATCCTGTAAGGAATCGATGCTTGTACATTAAAAATTGAACACTGCAATAGACACAAAGACAGGTGCGTTCTAGTGGTAATAACGTTCAGTTTGATCACGCTGGGGGTGGAGAGTACGATCCCTATGGGCGTCAAATTTTTTTTATTTTTTCGTCCGGTGAGTATGCCCCAATGGTATGCTTGCTTTTTTTTTTTTAATTCCAAAACAAAAGTGCCAGGTTTGGACTAGTTTTTTGTTTATTTGCAGTCGGACTTAAATAAATAATAGTAATAGAACACTCCAACAAACATTAAACGGCGCTTGTTATATGGGTTCGATCCATGTGTACCTCTTCTTTTTCAGTTTTTTTGCTCAAATTGAGGTGACATGTACTCTCTTTTTTTTTACCTTTTGCCCATATTTTTCCTTTTTTTGCCCAGCCTCTCTTTGAGAGCTCATGGACTAAGGTGACATGTACTAAGAGAGTAGCCACGTAGGATAACATAATATTTTTTAAATTATAATAGTTTTATATTTTATGACGAGCAGTAGTTGTCATCGATCTATTGTCACAAAGCCCCTACAAGGTATACTGTGACAATGTTTATGACAATGATACAGTTTGGTCGTAAACAGTTGTCATCCTGTGAACAGTCGTCATAAACAGCCTGTCTTTATGACAGATAGGTGCTTTGTCATCTGGCAGTCGTCATAGAAGCCCAGATTTCTTGTAGTGCAATGAGCTAGCAGAGTTGAAGAAACAGCTGTATGAGCTGAAGAAGTTGGGTTTCATCAGGCCAAGTACTTCCGAATGGGGTTGTCCGGCTTTGTTTGTGAAGAAAAAGATCATTCCTTGAGGCTATGTGTTGATTATCGGCCGCTCAATGCCAGAACAATCAAGAACAAATACCCTCCGCCGAGAATTGATATTCTCGTTTGATCGTTGTCTAAAGCAAAAGTGTTTTCCAAGATTGACTTGAGATCGGGGTATCATCAAATCAAGATTCGTCAGGAAGATGTGCATAAGACTGCTTTCGTCACTAGGTACGGGTTGTATGAGTATCTCGTTATGTCTTTTGGCTTGACGAATGCTCTCGCATACTTTATGTATCTTATGAATTCAGTCTTTATGCCAGAATTGGATAAGTTTGTGATTGTATTTTTGGATGATATTCTGGTTTACTCTACGAATGAAGAAGAGCATGCCCAACATTTGAGAGTTGTGCTCACCAGACTTAGAGAGCATAAGCTGTATGCCAAGTTTAAAAGTGCGAGTTTTGCCTGAAGGAAGTTGCTTTCCTTGGTCACATCATATCCGAGAATGGTATTTCAGTTAACCTGCACAAAGTACAAGAAGTTATGGATTGGCTACCACCGACATCTGTTCATGAAGTTCGGAGTTTTCTTGGAATGGCGGGGGTATTGTCACCGTTTTATTCCAGATTTCTCTAAGATTGCCAAGCCAATGATGAGTCTGTTACAAAAAGAGCACAAGTTTGTCTGGACAGAGGCTTGTGAGGCAGCTTTCCGCACCCTGCGAGAGTTGCTAACCACTGCTCCTGTCTTGGCACAACCAGATATCGAGAAGCCGTTTGATGTGTACTGTGATGCATCGAAGACTGGTTTGGGTTGTGTGCTGATGCAAGAAGGCCGAGTGATTGCTTATGCTTCACGTCAGTTGAGAAAGCATGAAGTCAACTATCCCACGCATGATTTAGAGTTAGCTGCAGTTGTGCATGCCTTGAAGATTTGGAGGCACTATTTGTTGGGAAATGTGTGCCACATATATACTGATCACAAGAGTCTCAAATACATCTTTACCCAGCCCGAGCTTAACATGAGGCAGCGAAGATGGTTAGAGTTGATCAAGGACTATGATTTGCAAGTGCATTATCACCCGGGAAAAGCAAATATAGTTGCAGATGCCTTGAGTCGCAAATCACATCACCATGCTGTGAAGCCGTTGGTTGAAGAAAGATTCGATTTGATGCATCCTGCAGTCTTACATGATATCCAAATTCGATGCTCTCTTGACCAACAGATCATTGAAGGCCAAAAGACAGATCTTGGTATCTACCACCTCAAAGAAAGAATGAAGAAGGAATCAATTCCGCGCTTCAGACTGGATGATAATTGTGTACTTTGGTTCGACGCTCGTCTTGTCGTACCGAAGGATCGAGAACTCAAGAACAAGATAATGGATGAAGCTCACCTTTCCAAGCTATCCATTCACCCTGGAAGTAACAAGATGTATCATGATCTGAGACCTCGTTATTGGTGGACCAAGATGAAGAAAGAGATAGCGGCGTATGTGGCCCGATGCGATACTTGTTGTCGTGTCAAAGCCATTCACATGAAGCCGAGGTTTCTTTGAAGCCGTTACCGGTTCTCGCTTGGAAGTGGGATGATATCGCATGGATTTTATCACAGTGTCCGCCAACTACACAAAAAGGGTAATGATTCAATCTGGGTGATCGTTGATCGACTAACCAAGTCAGCTCACTTCTTACCTGTCAAGACTACCTACAGACCACCTCAGTATGCTGATCTTTACATCTCTGAGATTGTTCGTTTGCATGGAGTACCCAAGACCATAGTATCTGATCGAGGATCGCAGTTCACTGCTCATTTCTGGACCCGTTTGCATGAAGGAATGGGTACCAAGTTATTGCACAGCACTGCTTATCATCCTCAGACTTCAGGTCAGACTGAAAGACTTAATCAAGTTCTGGAAGATATATTGAGAGCGTGTGTGCTATCTGCTAAGGGTTCGTGGGAATCTTGGCTACCTTTGGCCGAGTTCTCCTACAACAACAGTTATCAAGAAAGTATCAAGATGGCACCGTTTGAAGCTTTGTATGGCAGAAAGTGTAGAACTCCGTTGAACTGGGTAGAAGCTGGAGAAAGAAGATACTACGGTATTGACTTTGTTCCCGAAGCTGAAGAGAAGGTTCGAACTATCCAAGAACATATGAAAGCTGCACAGTCCCGACAAAAGAGTTATGCTGACAATAGAAGAAGACCTTTGACGTTTGAAGTTGGTGACTATGTATACCTCAGAGTTTCACCAATAAAGGGTACACAAAGGTTTGGAGCCAAGAGGAAACTTGCACCAAGATATGTGGGTCCATACAAGATTCTTGAAAGAAGAGGTGAAGTCGCTTACAAGTTGCGGTTACTTTGAGTCAATGAGTTCTATCTTTCCGGTCTTTTACATCTCTCAACTGAAGAAGTGTTTGCGTGTGCCCGAATAAAGAGTCGATGAGCAAGAATTAAAGTTGACAGCTGATCTAGTCTATAAAGAAGAGCCTGTGAGAATTGTTGATAGCAAAAAAAGAGTTACTCGGAATCGGTTAGTACGTACTTACAAGGTCGTGTGGAGCTACCATGATGATAGAGATGCATCATGGGAAACTGAGGATTACCTGAAAGAAGTTTATCCCGAATTCCATAAAACCTGGTTAGTAAACCCAAATCTCGGGACGAGATTTCTTTAAGGGGGTAGGGCTGTAACACCTCGGTGTTAAGCTTGCATTAGGCTTTAATTAATTAACTTTAAACCCTCATAAGCATGGTATAAGCATCATCAAGCATTTAACCCTAAATGCATCATCATTTCATGTGTTGCATTTTGTTTATTTTAATTAAATGCTTGAGTGTTGTTTTGTTAATTATTTAGCCTTGCAAATTGCTTGATCAAGTTTGGTTTCACTTGCCCAGCACTTTGAAATAGTTTAACAAATTTTATTGCAAAAGTTTTGAAGCATTTTGGAGCAAAAAGAAATTTAAATTGAAAATCTCCTTTTATTGCTCTAAATTCAAAAGGAATTTGTATTTCAAAATCCGTTGGGAATTTTGACTTGACCATTAAATGAAAGTTGTTCAGTTTGAAATTATCTACAACTTCTATTTTGGGGTCATTTCCTGAAAAAGCTTGCAAATTTGTCAAAAAGTGGCATTTGTGTCGGTTTGGTTTGAATTCAATTTTTCAAAAAAAAAAAGAGAAATCATCACATGACAGCGAGCAGGCGATTTCGGCCCGCGTCGCCTAACGGCCCGCGCCTCCGCTAGCGCCTGCTCCGCGCGCCATCGCCGGGCGTCGTGGCCGACCGCGCCAGAGCGCCTTCATGCTGTAGCGTGCCATGCTCCCGGGCAGCCGCCGCGTGGCGGGCGTTCCCGACAGCGTGGGACCCACTCCCGGCCGGCCGTCGCCCAAAATGGGAAAGCGCCCGTTCCACTCGTCCGCACTCACTCACTAGCCCTTCGCCTCGCCCACTCGCTCGCACAAGAAGAAGAAGCCAGAGCCGCCCGGCTTCGCCATTGCCGCCGCCGCGAGCTCGCGCCGCCGTTTCGCCGCCACGAGCCCCGCAGACGCCACTCCCGACGCGCGCACCACCTCCGCCTTCACCGCTTCACCCCACTGCACCGGGCGAGCTCCTAGGGCCGATTGAGGCCCTGACACCTCCACTCCACCGCGCCGCCGCTCACTGCGCCGCCGTGGCGCCATGCTGTGGCCAGCCACTGGCCACCGCCATGGGCGAACCCCGGGCCGCCATCACGCGTAGAGCGCCTTTAGGGCTTCTTGTGCTCGCTGCAGCCTGTGGCTTGCCGGAGCCGGAGATGACCACCGTGCCACCGTGCAGTGCCGCCTCGCACCGCCGCTCGCCGCCGGCACGCGTCACGGCCGCCTCGCATGCAACCGACACCACCGTTGGGTGCGGCTCGCCGGGAGGAACGCGCCGGTGCTCACCGCCCATGCAGAGCAGCCCCGCCGCCGTCGAGCGAGGGGATCCGATCGCGGCCGCCCGGCGCCCGGTGACAGGTGGTCAGTTGACCCCAGGTCCCGCCTGGCAGTGAGCCTGGGTGCACTGGGACGGGTGCACCCAGCGCTAGGGTTTCGGTTTTTTGTTTTATCTTTTTCCGTAAAATTGATTTAAATGGTTTAAAATTCATGGCTAGTGCAAATGTGATCCAAAATTGATGAAACTTGTTTTGCTAGGTTTCTAGTGAACAGATCTACCCAGTAAAAATATGAGATGTAATTTTTGTGGTACTTTACTGTGTAGTTTTATTTAATTACTTAAAAGGCTGAAAACTAAGTAAATGCATAGTAAATAAAATATAGCTCCAAAAAATATGGTTCTTGCTTTGTTAGACTCTGTGTGTGATGTAGTTTCTGGGAAAAATATATAGCATGCAGTCCCTATGTAAAAGTATGAAGATGTGATTTAATTGCATTTTAGGTCTGTTTCTTAAATGATTTTTAGTAAATTAAGTATGAGGAATTATGCCTTGATAATTTTTGCTGACTGCTCTTGTGCTAAGAAGTTCTAGATAAAAATATGAAATCTGTTGTTTGACACTTTTCATAGTGTAAAAGTTATTAAATGTGCAATTCTGTCCTGCTGTTTAATCTTTTTGTGTAGGCTGATATACTTGATGAAATGTGATGAAAATTTTATCATGGCCTTGTTATAGCATGAAATAGCTTCTGTAATTTTTGTAGATTTTTCTGGACTGTTTATATAGAGGTCACAGTTCAAGCTTGTTTATTCACATGAAATGATAAGTATTGGAATTAAATGATTTAATGAGTTCTATATTACTTCTTGTGCACTTTTAATTATGCTATACTTGCTGGTCATGAAATGCTGTATCGTCAGAACTGAAATGTGGTGTTTGGATATGAGTAGTGATATTTTCTCAGATTCATGTGATGTGTGTATGTGTGTGTGTGCCTACACACCACTCTTCTTTATGCACTTCTCTAAGTGTTTAGAGAAGAGGTATGCACATACTCAGTAAAATGAGCTAAATTGTTAGTAGAGAGGAGATATGCACCTACTCGTCAAATGATCTGTTAATCATCTTCATTCATGAGCATCATACGTATATGCATTCATCGTACTTATGCATGTGCATCGCATCATACAAAGTTCGCAGGAGGACCTCCGTATTCGGAGACCGAGCGGAATCTTCCGGAGGAGCCTCAACGGGGAGGTTCCACAAGAAGAAGGCGAAGAAGAGCTGCCTGAGTGCCCCGATCACCGCAGCGTCCGACTTCGTGCAAGGCAAGCCCCGAGCATCTACTACCTATGCTTTCTAACAGTCTAATTATGCTTTATGATTGTTGCATTAAGTATAGGAGTTGTGTGACACCGTTGATGCATTATATCCTTGCTTTACCATTGATTATCCCACCTTGATACACCCCGCTAGTCTAGGGCGAGTAATATGCTTAGCTTGCTTAGACGGTAGAAGTCGGGTGATTTCCCGTCATCCGCGAGTATAGGTGGTTACTTGCTATTGATGGAAAAGTTTATGTTGATATCATCCGGTTGATGGTTCGGGTTATGATAAATGGAGACCGGACGAGTCTTATGGGGTTGTTGGACCATAGTGATTCCGTCGCGGTGTCGATTAAGGACCGCACCGTTGTTGTACCCCAAGTCATATTGAACGCATGCCTCACATTTAGCTGGCCGGATAAGCACTTCCGACCGCTGAAGCCTAACACTATCCGGCCGGTTCTCGACCCGTTCGCACCATATTGGAGATGGATGGGGGCCCAGGGGCGCGAAGAGTAAGTCCGAGGTCCAGCTTTGGCTGGCTAAGGCAGTCGAGGCGGTCCCGGGTACGGTGGCTCCATGCGAGACTGCGCTTTGTTTTTCTGGATACGTGCCACGGTGATCCTGTAGCTCACTTTAGCGGGTGAGTGTGGTTTGTGTGAGGAATACCCCCCGAGCTCGTAGTAATCGATTCGAATCGCCATCGTTCTCGACAAAGTGAACATCTTGACTTGAGCTGCAACATCGTAGTAATGCTTATGGAATATGGTTAATGATGATGATGAGTTAAGCTAATGTTTATGGCTACGGTTACTACTTGCTTGCTTAATCATGAATAATATACTATAATGATGAATAGTATAGGTGCTTACCTAGTTTAAATAGGAATGATTAAGCCGATTTTGTCACTTTAAATATTACTACCGCTTTTATGCAAATGAGTCGAGCTACCTCCCGATAAAGCCTGTCATACTCCTTGGAGTCTTTTACTTTTAAGTCGACGGGTAAGTCTAGCCGAGTACCTTCTTGTACTCAGGGTTTTTCCCGCTTGTTGTTTGTGCAGACGGGCATACCTTCCACTGCATGCTGCGCCACTTGTCTTTTTCCCCGTGGACTAGAAGACCGGGGCAAGGTCAATCTCTACTATTCCCCCCCAACATACTTTTGATGGATAGACTGTGGCCTGGCACTTTATTTATCTGAAATGTGTGAGTTGGGTTGAGCTTTTAAAACTATCTTGTTTCCGCTATTTGGATTTGAAGAACTTGGTTTGTAATAACTTTATTTCCGCACTCGATGTTGTTGAACTATTTGTGAAATGTTGTAACATGCGAATGGTGACGCTAAACCCATACGATCTTGGTTGATGATGTTTGGTTTGAAATCCTTCGAGATTTCCGGACTACCGGGTTTATAACGGCTTAAGTGTGACAATTGCTTGCTTAGCGAGTGATTTTTCATTTATGCTTTTATAAATTGGTCGGTTCTGTTACACTTGGACAGCCCGCGCATGCGTTGTTGGGGGCTAGTTTCCGTTGTCCGCTCCGATCGGAGACTCGAGTTTCGCATCACCTCCCCTGTTGTTCTCCGGAAACACGATCTCCTGTCGGGGCGTGTACCGGAGAACAGCGGGAGGTGCTGCCGAAACTCCGTCTCCGATCAGAGCAGACAACGAAAACTAGCCCCAACAACGCATGCGCGGGTGGGATTAGGACCTATCCTCACCTATTAGAGAGTAGGAGGCTGGTGTAGGTAAAATTGATTGTTATGTTTCTCGCTAATGTATATGTTAGAAGATGGATGATCGTGGATCGGATGTACACGGGCCGCCCAAGTGATCGTGGATTACACAACCTGAATGGATTGAGAAAAACATATATGTTTTTGGAGCAAGCATTCGGCGAGGTCGCTAAAGAAGCGAAGTCGGGTTCTCAGGTCCCCGCAGTAGGTGTGTGTCGGTGCTAAAACTAGTGGTTCTAGTTCCAACGAGTGAATTTGCGGCGTGCTCCCAACTCGGATGGTGTACAAGAAGGACACAAGAAGGTTTTGTATTATCTTGCACCAAGGTGCCCTGTAGGTAGGGGTGTACAAGCAAGTGGAGAGAGGGAACTATCCCAAGTCTCGTGTGAGATGAGTATGCGTGTGTGTGTTGTTTGTCAAGGAGATTGCTTGACTTGCTTTCCTAGGATTCCCTTGTCCCCTGGAAGGGCCCCCCCCCTCCCTCCCTTTTATAGCCGGAAGGGGAGGGACGGGCTTTTTTACAAGACAAGTATTTGAATAGGAAAGACGGGCGGTGGGCGCCGCCTCATCCCGCCGAGGCCTAGGGGCTCCCCCTCTCCTTGTGCCGAGGCCCGGGTGAGGGCAGGTGGTTTCGCCTTGCACGGCGCCCATTGTCGATGGCGGGCGCCGTCTTATGGAGTCGGCTCCTCGTTCTTGGTGAAGGAGGGGACGTTTGCCTGCAGGGGTCGCGTGGGCGTCATGATGAGCGTGCCTGTGTACCGTGGCTCTTTGAAGCTTTGACTCACCCCGGTCCGGGCTCCCGAGGGCCGCTGCATCGTTTGTCGATACGGCATGGCCGACGTAGATATACAGCGCACGGGGCCATCTTCATCTGCCCTGGCTCGGGAAGCCTGGGTGCACAGTGGTCGGGGCACGGAAGACACGGCCGCCCGTCTTTGGGGTGGCGCCAGCGCTCGCCGGGATGCGGCATGCTCCGTGATTTGGACTTCCCGGGATGGGACCTGTCATAAAGGTTAGTCATCATAGCGCCCTACGGTGTCAGGCATGGCCGTCACTGTAGGGGTAGCGTAATCATGAGTGTAGACGTAGAGTGGCGACGGGACGCCTCCCATCCCCCCGCCAGGCTAGCGTCATCCTCGATGGGCCACGTGTGGGAAGGCGGGCGGTGGATATATGTCACATCGTAGCCCTAGTTTGACCGAGGGAGCGGCGCGACCTGTCGAGACCCGCCCGGGGCCGGGCGGGCGGAGAGGGTTCCCGGTGAGGCGGTCCGCCAGGCCGGACGGGTGGAGAGTCGGCTTTGCCCGAGGCCCCGATCCGGGGCCTGGCGGGGCGGTTAATCAGCCCCCGCCCGAGGCCTGCCCCGCCAGGCTCTGGACGGGGTGAAGAATCGCTTCCGCCCGAGGCCTGATCCGTGGGGCTCGGGCGGGACGGAGAGTTGGCGCTCATCCGAGCCCCTCATTTGGCGGAGTGTGCTCTCGAGGCGGGCCGGAGACAAGACGTTGGTCCCGCAAGGCCAGCTGCCGTAGCCCAGTTTGAACAAATTGGGTGGCTTGATGGGCTAAGATTTGCGTTTGTTGGGCCTTCCTTAGGGGGCCTTTATTTTGTCCCCGACAAGAGCCCCCGAGCCTCTGAAGGAGTGAATGCACTTGTTCGAGGCCGGGTGCGGTATTACCTTGGTTGAAGGCGTTTCACTCCGCAGGTGCGCGAAAGCACCCTGGCGGGTGTAGCCCCGAGGCCTCTGGAGGAGCATGGAGGACTCCTCCGAGGGCTTGTTGTTAGTTTACATGGTGCAGCCTATGGTTGTCTTTGGGAACCGTATTTTGGCGGTGGGGGCGAGCGCACCGGGCCGGTGTAGCCCCCGAGGCCTCGGAGGAGGTGTGTGCACCCGCCCGAGGGCTCGCTCGTGTTTTGGTGGAAAAAACGATGGCGCCCGCCGAGCCCCCGCGGCCCGTCGGCTCGTCCGGGGTTCAGTCGAGTGTCAGGACGCTTTCCCGAGCCGGTTCAAGGCGTTGAGGTAAGTCCCCCCGGCCCTCATGGTGTTTGAGGGGAGCCGGTTGGTACTCGGTCGTTAGTCTTTTACGCACCTCAGCGTCCCTTCCGCAGGGAGGAGGGTTGACTTCATCGTGCCATCGTCGACGAGTGTCGAACACGACTAGGTCCGGTGAGCTGTTAACGGGTGGATCCAAGTGAACCGCCTGTGCCCTGCTTCGCTAGGGGTTGGCTGGGCCCGGAGGCGGGTTCATAAGAGCCGCACGGTATGCCCTCGAGGCGGGGCTCGGATCCCGCCCCGCCGGGTCCCGAGGGCTCGACGTTCTCCCACGTGGGATCCCCTACTGGCCGCCATGCTGGCCTCGGATGCTGGCACGAGGATGGCCCCGCGCTGCGCGGGGCCAGGCTGTGTATGAGGCCGTCCCGAGCTGCCCCCGACTCGTTGTCCCGAGGCGGCCGCCGAACCCCGAGATGGGCCAGCCTCCGTTCCTCGGACCGTAAATGGGCCGTCGCCCGGCTCCTTCATGAAGAAGGAAAACCACCGCTTTCACCCTCGTCGTGGCGCTTTTTCCAGCGGCCGACGCTGGATGCGGAGCGCCGCGCGGGGAGGTGGCGGGCCCCACTTTCCCTGTCGTGGCAGTTGCCGCGCTGGGGGCGTGGGTCGTAGGCCCCACGGGCGAGCGTGATGCGCGCTGCGGCTTTCAGCTACGCGACCCACGCACGGTGGCCCGGCCTTGCGCCCCGGATCCTTGTGCGGGCGGGTCGCGCAGTCAGCGTGGTGGCTCTCGCTAGACTTCGCGTGGCGCGGCCGCTCGTGTGCCGCCGCTTTGGGTTGCGCACGGTGGTGTATCGACACGGGCGTATCGTAGGTCGATACGCAATTAATGCAAAGACGGGGAACGCGCCGGGTATAAGTACTGCGCGCGGCCGCATCGCCCCTCCCTTCTTGCCTTCCTCGCCTTTGCTTCCTCCTCACGCTGCCTCGCTCGAGCGCCGAGGGAAGAAAGAGGGCGAGGAGAGAGAAAATTCTTGCTTGCATCCACCCCGCTGGGCCGCCGCCATGGCGCCGAGGCCCGAGATCGCCGGGCGTGGAGGAGTGGGGAGACGAGTTCCGTGGACGTTGCCGGAGCCGGTGACGCCGCGGGGAAGGGGCTTCTCCGCCTCGCGCCGACAAGGCCTCCCCGGGAGTGGTTCGCCCCGCCGGCCGACTATCGTCCCCCCGCACCCGCCTCGGGGATACGCCGTGAGCTTCACGGCATTCCATGAGAACGGGTTGGGGATGCCGGTGGGTCGGTTCTTGAGGGCCATCCTCGAGTACTACGGCCCGAGAGCCGCAACATCTCAACCCCAACTCCATCACGCACTGGGCGGTGTTTGCCGCCCTATGTGAGGGCTTCCTTGGGGTCGAGGTCCACCGGGACCTCTCGGCTCCACTTCTTCGAGGGCGCCCTCTTCTTCAAGAGCGCCGAGGGGGGAAGAGGATATCCGTCAAGGCCGGGCAAATGCATGCCGCAGCTGGGGCTCGCTACCGGGATTCGTGATATCCCTGGCCAAGCTGACCTCCTTCCAACCGTGGCCGGGCGCTGGCCGAAGTGGTTTTACCTCCGAACGACTCCCGCCACCCGCCCGCTTACACCGGGAAGGTGTTTGACGCGGGAGCCCGCGAGGTGGAAGGAGGAGATCATCCTGCAGAGGGTCATCCTCCGGAGAAGGTGTTCCGGCGCCGAGGAGGTTGGCCTGTAAGGGGTTTAGATGCGGCGGTCATCATCGCCGCCTTCCATCGGGCTGAAGTTCCCGCCTCATGCATAGGCAGCCTTGCCTGCTTGACATGAGGGAAGGCGGCCCTGGCCGGGCGAGGATGTCGTCCGCCGACCTTTGATCACGCCGAGATCGCCGAGCGGACCAAGAAGGCGCGGCTGTGTCCGACGCCTCCAACCTCTACAAGGTCGCTGGCGCGACCCCTACCCAGATGCCGCCTCCGTGGTGAGTTTCTCGCGGCCGCGCGCGGTCGGCCGCCATTCGCTTCCTCCCCTTGTCCTTACTTTGCTCTATTCTTCACTGTGGGCTGTCCGGGAAGCCGAGGGCGCCCAAGCCCCCATTGCCGCGGAGAAGGAGAAGAACAGGGCTCTCGCGAGAAGCAGGGGGGAGAAGAAGAAGAAGTCGGACAGAATGTCCGCAAGGAGAGAACGAGCGGCGCGAGCTGGAGAGGCCGCGGGCGCCGGCAAGAAGCGGATGAGGGGCTCCCCGAGAGCCGACCCTCCGAGTCCTCGGGGCCGATGACGATGATGAGGATGACGAGGAGGAGGAGGGGGACTACAGCTTCTTTTGGCTTGGCCGCGACGCCCCCGTGAAGGAGGGGGTGGGCGCCGCGGGCCGTTGAAGGACACCGCCCCACCTCTCACCCCGCCGAGGCTTCACCGAGGTGGCCGGAGACGATTCGCCGGGAGGAGCGAGGCCCCTCCCCGAGTCGCCCTACGCCGCAGGCCCCGTTGGGGGCGACTCGACCTTGCCCTCGAACGGCCTCGGGCGGCGGGGAGGACCGCCGAGGGTGAGGCACAGGCCTCGGCCGTAGAGGTGGCGACGCCCGGTGGGTCAGCCTGTCCCGTGCCCGTGACCCCTCGAGTCGCGCGGGGCCGAGGACACCTCAGGTCCGAGCCCCAGCGGGCACGGCTTCAGTGAGCCGGTCGTTTTCAACCGCCGGTCGTGTAGATGTCCGTCCTTTTAGTCTTCCGCCGCTCTTCCTTCTTTTCTTTTTCCTTCTTGAAGACTCACTCTTCTTGCTACGCAGCAAAAAAACGCAAGACGGCCCCAGCCCGGGCTCCGCTTGCTCAAGGCAAGCAGCTGAGGCTACAGGCGGACGGGCGAGCGCCACTATCGCCCCGGGTGGCGGCGGCGGCGGGGACCGAGGAAGTGGCGATCGAGGCGCCTCGGCCATGGAGCCACCTCCCGCCTCGTGACGGAGGGGTGCGAGCGCCCGGCGCGGAGGCCTTCGGCGCCTGCTGTGGAGGCCGTGGCGGCGGCCGCGAAGCCGTGACGGCGCCTGCTTCCGATGGCCACCGGCGACATGGTCATGGAGGAGCGAGCGCCTGCCCGCCCCTAAGCCGCGGCGGCAAGCAGAGGTGGTGGAAATCCCCTCCTCGAGAGGGAGACCACCCCCGGGGGAAAGAGGTGGTCGCCGCGATGCTACCTCCTCCCGGCGGCAACCAGATGGGGTCGCCGACCGGGGCGCCCGCCGAGGGGTCCTCCGCTGTAACGTGCCGCCGCCGCATCGTCTGGTCGGACCGCCGGGACCCTGAGGACCGGCCGCCTATGTGCCGGACGACGCCTTGGAGTCGACCCGGTGGGAGCAAGCGGACAAGTACATGAAGTCGGCCAAAAACCTCGCTTGATTCGCTTCCGCCGATCTTCTCCGTGGACCTCCCCGACCCGATGAAGGTAATACAAACATTTGTGGTCGAAGCCTTACCTTGGCATGAGCGCCCAAAGGCGGCTAATCCGTTAGTCCCCGACCGTTATAGGACCGGGCGGTGACGTCCCGGGAGAAATCGAAGTTTCTCCTGCTCAGTCCGGCTCGACGAGGCGCTCCATCTCCATCGACTGTGAGGCAAACCAACCAAGACCGAGCTAGCTGCCGAACGAGGAGCTCGACAAGCTCCGCGCCGAGAAGGAGGTGATGAGGACGGCGCTGCCGAGGGCCTCCCGGCACCATCGGGACCTTGACAGAGAACCCGTGAATATGGACACCGATCACCGCCTTTTTGTCAACGATGTCACCATGGTGCGGGCCGAGCTTGGTCAAGCTGCCGAACGAGGCCAACAGCTCGAGGCGCAGCCGGGCGGAGGAGGTGGTGCAAACGGAAGGTAAGTCTTATGTTTGGGCGCCCATATCCTTGCTTCGCCCGCCGAGATTGACCCTTGGCGGATGCAGAGCCGAGGAAGAAGTCGCTGAGCAGCGGTGCCTTTGTCGCGCGCAGCTGCCTACTTCCTCAGCCGCAGGCGAGCTCGACGCCCCGAAGAAGAAGGTCGGAGCCGCTTGCACGGTAGCCGAGGCCGGGCCGAGCCCGCCGGCAAGCAGTCCCGGCCCAGGCCGCCGGGAGGCGTTGCCTGGACAAGTGGAGGCGCGGCGTCCGCCGCCGCCCTTCCCCGGCCGGACCGGGGTGTCGCACACCCTGGCGATGACCCTCTCCCACTACGACCTCGACCTCCCCAAGATTTCCGAGGGGCTCGTCGTCGCCGAGGACGAGGAGGGTCATGAGGGAGAGGTATTTGCCGAGCCGCTCCATCGGGCCGAAGAAGCTACGTCCGCGCCTGGTCGGGCACTTCCGCACGGCTATCCTCCCCGGTGTCTTTGAAGGGGCCGACACCGCAGGTGCCGACGCCAAGGTCGGAGGGGGGTCGGATGCCCCCCCTGAATCCTCGTAATTCGGGCCGAGTGTGCCCGTATAAAAAACTTGATTAGTATTTTGTTTTTTTTTTCTCTGTCGCCTAAGACTTTGGCCCGCCGAGGCCTTATGTTTCTTATGCCTCTTTCGTTATCTCTCGTGTTTCCCTTCCGTGGTGCTTGTTACTTAGTCGGCGGGGGGGAGCTTTTGCAGCCGTGAGTCGCCCTTTAGCCGAAGGTAGGGATCGTTGATTGTCACGGTCCCGTTGCCTTTTCGCAATGAGTGACTTCCCCGCGAGGCTCGGAGTCCCCTTTGGCCGAGGGCTGCAAGCGGAGGTACCGTGGCGCTTCGGGCGTAGGTGGCCTCGCGGCTCGGCCGCCCGGCCTCGGGGTGACTCCAAATCGTGCCCTTAACTAAATACACGAGACCTTCGGGAACGAAGAATAGCCAGAAAACGAAAAAGGATTTTCGCGGGGTGCTTTTCGTGAGGGGGTTCCCCCTTTCTAGCCCCCCGAGGGAGGCTTGGTTTTGGTAAGACAAAACCAAGTCTCACCGAGTCCTAATTGAGGAAAAAAACGCTATGTCTTGGGGAAACGCCGAAGAACTTGGTGTTTATCAACGAAATGTACAAAGCGTATGTACAATGCTTGGAATTTTAAGGGTAAAAGCGACGTAGCTGTTGGATGTTCCAAGCGTTGTTGAGGACTTCGCCCTTTCGTTGGCCAGCTTGTAGGTGCGGGGCTTGAGGACCTCTCGCGACGATGAAGGGCCCCTCCCAAGGCGGCGTGAGCTTATGGCGGCCTCTGTTGTCTTGGCGGAGACGGAGCACTGTGTCGCCTTCCTTGAGGTCTCGGATCCCGACTCGGCGGTCATGGTAGCGTCGAGAGACCGTTGGTACCTTCGAAAGTGTAAGGGAAGGGGCCCCTAGTTTCCTCGAGCATATCTAGCGAGTCTTCCCGAGCCCCTTGATTCCGAGCCTCGTCGTAGGCTTTGAGCCTCGGAGATCCGAACTCCAAGTCAAGAGGGCAGCATTGCCTCGGCGCCGCACACTAGGAAGAAGGGCGTGAACCCCGCGGGCCCGGCTCGTTGTCGCCCCGAGGCTCCCAGAGGACCGAGGGGAGTTCCTCGAGCCATCTTTTGCCAAACTTGTTGACTTTATTGAAGATCCGGGGCTTGAGTCCCTCGCAATATCATTCCGTTGGCTCGCTCCACTTGCCCGCTCGTTGGGGGGTGCGCGATCAAGACCGCACGGCGCGATCCGTGTTCGCCGCAGGTTTTCGGAACTTCGCCCCCGTGAACCGGGTGCCGTGGTCGGTGATGATGGAGTTCGGGGTCCCGGCGGTGGATGATGTCGGTGAAGAAGAGCACCGCCCGCTCGGATCGGATGTTGGTGACGGGGCGCCTCAATCCACTTGGAGAACTTGTCAATGGCGACAAGTAGGTGCGTGAAGCCCCCCGGGCGCTTTCTTTAGGGGTCCTACTGTGTCCAGCCCCATACGGCGAAGGGCCATGTGATCGGGATGGTCTGAGCGCTTGAGCCGGGCAGTGCGTTTTGACGAGCGTAGTGCTGGCACCCTCGCAGTGCGCACTACCTCGCTTGGCCGGCCGACGCGGTCGGC
The DNA here is from genome assembly GCA_015844335.1 of Chrysopogon serrulatus. NCBI lineage: Eukaryota > Viridiplantae > Streptophyta > Magnoliopsida > Poales > Poaceae > Chrysopogon > Chrysopogon serrulatus. The sequence goes on from JADLZL010007141.1 coordinate 22,307, forward strand.
CAAGAGAACCCTTTGTCGGAAAGCGCCGCCAACGAGGGAGCGGGGAGCGGCGTGGTGGCCGCACACACCGGGCGTGGATCTTGCGCGGACGAGGGTGAGGCCTTCCTCGACTGTGATACACCGCTGCAAGACCCCCGAGGAACTTGCCGGTAGAGCTCGCCCTCAATGACGACGAAAGACTTTGCTCTCCTCGCGATGCGCCCGGCTTGGTTGAAGTCCTCGGGGAGGGCGTCTCGGGACGATCCGGGGCCGAGGTACGGCTCTCTCCAGGCCCGGCCGGGATCGGCCCGGGGTTCCCTCCGTCGACCTCCATGATCTCAGCGCTCGGTGCCGAGTGCGTTACGGAAACCGAGGGGACCTCGGACGCGGGGGGCGTCGGACGATTCTCCAGCCCCCGAGGGGGGGCGGTGTGTTTCTCCTCGGCCTCTTCCCCCCCTCCGAACTCGACGGAGGGAGCGGCGAGGTCTTTAGTGAAGACGTCGGGGAACCGGGGCTCTTCCGGGCGGCGATCTTGGCGAAGTTCGTCGGCGGCTTCGTTGTACCTCCTGGACGACGTGGTTGAGCTCGAGGCCGCCGAACTTGTCCTCCGTGGCGCGCACCGCCTTGCAAGACGCTGGGCCCATCTTTGGGTCGTGGGGCGTACCGAGTCCTTCATGACTTGGTCGATGACGAGCCGTGGAGTCGCCGACGCCGAGGCGCTTTGACGCCAAGTTCGACGGCGATCTTCAACCCGCTGAGCGTGGCCTCGTGATCGCCATATTATTTGACGCTGGAAGTGAAGGCGGATTACGCATCGCATGTGCACCCCATGAGGGGAGACGAAGAGGAGGCCGGGCGCCGGCCCGGTCTTCATCGGGACCCGCCGGTACATCGCCCAAAGATTCTCGCCTCGAAGCCGGGCGGCGGCGGCAAATGGGTGTCCGTCCACTCCGCGAGGAAGTCGGCCAAGACTTGGGACTTGATGGCCTTTCTTGGCGCGCACGAGAGGGCTCTCCCATGAGCTCAACGGACCACTTGGCGACCCGCCCCGAGACCTCCCGGTTCGAGGATCTCTCCCAACGGGAAGGAAGAGACCACCGCTACGGGTGGGCGTCGGTAGTGCCGGAGCTTGCGCCCGCCGGGACCACCGCCAGAGCAGCTTCGGATCTGCGGGTAGCGGATCTTGGTCTCGGACAACACCTCGCCGATGAAGTAGACCGCCGTTGGATCGGTAAGGCGTGGGCCCTCCTCCCCGTCTTTCAACGACGATGGCCGCTACCGACCACCCGGGTGGTCGCAGCGACGCATGTGAGGAGGAGGGGTTCTCCTTCGGCGGGAGGGACGAGGATCGGGCGCCGGTGAGGGCGGCTTTGAGCTTGTCGAGGGCCTCCCCGAGCCTCGGAGGTCCGTGAGAAGCGCCGGTCTTTCTCAAGAGGCGATACAGGGGCAAGCCCTTCTCGCCGAGGCGTGAGATGAAACGGCCGAGGGCCGCAAGGCATCCCATGACCCGCCGCACGCCCTTCGTGTTCTTGATCGGGCCCATGCTCGTCACCGCGTTCACCTTCTTCGGGTTAGGCTCGATGCCGCGTTTGGAGACGATGAACCCAAGGAGCATGCCTCGGGGACCCCGAAGACGCACTTCTCGGGGGTTGAGCTTGACGCTCTTGGTCGCAAGACACCGAAAAGCGATCGTGAAGGTCGAGATGAGGTCGTCGGCCTTTTTTGTCTTGACTACGATGTCGCCGACGTAGGCCTCCACGGTCTCTCCGACGTGGTCACCGAACGCCTCGCATGCACCGCCGATACGTTGCCCCCGCGTTCCTCGAGTCCGAAAGGCATCGCCACGTAGAAAGTACATGCCAAAGGGGGGTGATGAAGGACGTTGCGAGCTGGTCGGACTCCTTCATCTTTATTTGGTGGTAGCCGAGTAAGCATCAAGGAAGGATAAGAGCCGACACCCCGAGGTGGAGTCGATTATCCGATCAATGCGTGGTAAAGGAAAGGGAACTTTTGGACATGCTTTATTTAAACCGGTATAGTCTACACACATCCTCCATTTCCCGCTCTTTTTCTTAACCATTACAGGATTAGATAACCACTCGGGTGGAACACCTCCTTGATGAATCCGCCGCTAAAAGCTTGTTCACCTCCTCGCCCGATGGCTGCGCTTTTTCCTCGTCGAATCGGGCGCAAACGCCGCTTCACCGGTGCTCGACCCGCCCGAATATCAAGGGAGTGCTCGGCGACATCCCTCGGAATGCCCGGCATGTCGAGGGACTCCACGCAAAAATGTCGATGTTTGCGCGGAGAAAGTCGACGAGCACCGCTTCCTATTTGGGGTCGAGGGAGTCGCAGATCTTCACCGCCTTGCCGAGATGGAGAGGCGGGGTCCGGGGACCTCCTTTACTCCGTCGGATGGTTCGAATGCGCCGGGCGTGACGCTTTTGGTGTCAAGGGCCTCGAGATCGCCACGGCCTCGGGCGTGCTCGACCGCCTCGACGTCGCAGCTTGAACGCGTGCTCATATGAGGAGCCAACGGTGATGACGCCATTAGGGCCCGGCATCTTGAGGAGAAGGTAAGTGTAGTTGGGGACGGCCATGAACTTCGTGATACGCTGGTCGTCCGAGGATGCCGTGATAGGTTCCTCGAAAGTCAACCACGCCGAAGGTGATGACCTCCTTGTGAAAGTTTGATGGCGCCCCAAAGTAGACCGGAGGTCGATCAGCCCCGGGGCCAGCGCCGTCTACCCGCACTACGCCCGAAAGGGAGAGCTACCGGGCCGAAGCCGCAAGCGCTCTATCCCCAACAGCCGAGGGTTTCGGAGTAGAGGATGTTAAGGGCACTTCCGCCATCCATCAGCACCTTGGTGAGCCGCACGTTGTCGACAATGGGGTCGACCACGAGCGGTACCGCCTTGGCTTTGGCACGTAGAGCGGGTGGTCGTCGATGCTGAAGGTGATGGCGTCGGGCGGACCACGGTGTACCGCGGAGTGGCGGGATGCACCGAGAATATCTTCGACGCCGCGCTTGATCCGGGCGCTGGGTGAGATTCGCCGGCAGCCCCCCGATGACCATGAAAACGCCATGGACCTCGTGGAACTCCTCGCCTTTGTTTTCCCCCTCCTTCTTCTTCTTGCCTTCGTGTGGGGAAGCTTCGATAGAAGCGACAAGCCAAGTCGCACTCCCCCATAGTGTGCTTGACGGGAATTTGTGGAAAGGGCGGGGCTTTTTGAGCATGTCGTCGAAGGCCCCGGGCCCCGGGGACCTCGGGGGTTTTGCGGTCACCGCGGCAACGATATCGCCCCTCGGAGTCCACCTCTTTCTTGCCCTTTTTCCCTTTGTGCTTGTTCTTCTTGTTTTTTAGGGGGGCCGCTGGCTGCCTCCCCTCGGCATTGTCCTCCTTCCGCTTCCCTTTGCCGCCGACGCCGCGGAAAATCGCTCCCACCCCTCCTCGCCGGAGGCGAAGTTCATCGCCACCTCGAACAGCTCGTTGGCGGTGGTCGGCATCTTCCGGCCCAACTCGTGAACGAGCTCCTTGCAGGTCGTGGCCGTCAAGGAATGCACCGATGATAGCAAAGTGCCGGCCACGTTGGGCAGCTCTGTGCACTTCTTCGAGAAGCGCCTGATGAAGTCACGCACTGGCGTCTCGTCGGGCCTCCGGGCGGCAACAAGGAGATCCCACGAATTCCCCGGGCGCACGTATGTGCCCCGAAATTTCCCACAAAACCCCGACTAGCTCGGACGGGGCCGCGGATCGTGCGGGCGGGAAGGTGCTCCGCACCAAGCGCGTGTCGAATCTCCTAAGTGCAGCGGAAGGTTGCGGATGATAAGCCGGTCATCGTCCGCGCCGCCAAGCTGGGGCATGCTAGGGCGGTAGTCGTTGAGCCAAACCTCGGGGTTCGTTTCTCCCGAGTATTTGGCAAGATTGGCCGGCCGCCGGAACCGGAAGGGGGGAACCGTGGGCCGCGGATCTCCCGGCCGGGCGCGCTGCCCCGAGGGATCGGCATCGTCCTTGTCCTCGTCGCTATCGCGCCTTCCGCCTTGGCCGGGCGGTCGCATCCGGCCCGGCTCCGGCTTCCTTTTGCGGGCGTTGTTGATGACGCAGGCGTGCGCCACCATCGCCGATGCCGCCGCGTCGCCGTCGAAGACGCTCGCGGATCGGCCTCCGCGATGGATCATGATGGACCGAAGCTTCTCGCCGCGCCGTGGGCGCGTTCTTCGTCCTCCTCATCCTCGGTGTCCGATGCCGGAAGCCGAAGCCAGCTTGCTGGACAGTAGCGGTCTCGAGATAATCTCGCAGATCATCTCGAATCCGTCGTGCCCCTCCCGGGTCGATGGTTCCGCATCGACCGGACGAGGAGGGCAGCCCGCCGCGACGTTATGACTTGCGCGTGGGAAGATGGGGGACGCTCTCCACCCCTCGCCGTTGACGATTCTTCCGTTGACGCCACGCGCGTGGTGACGAGCAAGCGGGCTAGGATTGCGTGCCGCACGGTGGGCATGCTCGTATGCTTCTATCTCCCGCCGTAAAAAGCGACGGTCGCGCTTCGAGCCCGTCCCCAAGCTCCCCGAATCCGCTCGATAGCGGGACGCCGTGGCCTCTCGAGGGGTAGCCGGTGGCTCGCCGGCCCCCGGAGGGCCCGCATGTGCCGAAGTTTGCGGACTCCGGCCCGAGGCCGGGATGTGTTAGGGGTCTCGGGGGTCGCGCCCGCCGGAGTCGCTTCCGCGGGGCGGGCCTAGGGTCACGGCCCTGGTCGCCGCCGCCGTTGTCGTTGCCGCCACGCTGAAGCCACCGATCGCCACGTGAAAGCATTCACGAAGTCGGATCGCACATGTCGCCTGGGAGTCGAACCGGGTAGCCGAAAGCGAGGGCATGCTCCGGAAGGAACCCCTTGGGCCCGTGTCCTCGAGGTAGCGCCGGATCGGGTGGATGTAGTGCTCGCCGGAGTGGCGCCGCCTGCTCCTCCTGCCTAACCGCCTACTCCTCATAGGCGTGGATGGATCCGTCGGGGATGTCCGCCGAGGCGCTTCCGTGGCGCTTGTGACGGCGTGGACGCCTCCCGGCTCCCATGACGGTGGAGACGTACGTTTGCGCACGTGGCGGCAGGCGTTGACCAAAGCCAAATGGCCGGGCGTGGTGGCGACGGGCGGCGGGCGCTGCCGCCCGCCCACAACGCCGCAAGGTCCTCCTCCGCATCGGCGGGCGTGCCGTGGTACGCCCGCCGCGCTCGGCGGGAACGCGCCACGGCGCCTCCCCGCGACGGGCCGGGAGTAGGTCCACCGGAGTTCGGTCGAGGTCCCCGGATTCGGCCGGGAGAAGTTCCATGTCGCATCGACTCAGTTTGACACGAACTCGAGCTCACCAAACCGGATCGGGTCCCCCGGCTCCAGCGGGGCCGGAGCGGAGTGGAGTTGGGGCTGGGAATCCGCCCGAAATGTCGTTGCTGGCCATTCCGCAGTTTTGGCGGGAAGGAAAGCGAAAAGCACGCACAAGCCCCTACTCGCGCGCGCCAACCTGCCGGTGCTAAAACTAGTGGTTCTAGTACCAACGAAAGTGAATTTGCGTGCGTGCTCCCAACTCGGATGGTGTACAAGAAGGACACAAGAAGGTTTTGTATTATCTTGCACCAAGGTGCCTGTGAGGTAGGGTGTACAAGCAAGTGGAGAGAGGGAACTGTCCCAAGTCTCGAGTGAGATGAGCGAGTGTGTGTGTATGTTTGTCAAGGAGATTGCTTGACTTGCTTCCTAGGATTCACTTGTCTCGGAAGGCCCCCCCCGCCCCTCCCTTTTATAGCCGGAAGGGGAGGGACGGGCTTTTGCAAGATCTGATTTTGAATAGGAAAGACGGCGGTGGGCGCCGCCTCATCCCGCCGAGGCCTAGGGGCTCCCCCCCTCCTTGTGTGCCGAGGCCCCGGGTGAGGGCAGTGGTTTCGCCTTTGTACGGCGCCCAGATTGTCGATGGCGGGCGCCGTCTTATGGAGTCGGCTCCTCGTTCTTGGTGGAGGAGGGGACGTCTGCCTCTGCAGGGGTCTGCGTGGGCGTCATGATGAGCGTGCCCAGTGTACCGTGGCCTTGCTGTAGCTTTGACTCACCCCAGTCCGGCTCCCGAGGGCCGCGGCATCGTTGTCGATACGGCGTGGCCGACGTAGAGATACAGCGTACGGGGGCCATCTTCATCTGCCCTGGCTCTGGAAGCCTGGGTGTGCAAAGTGGTCGGGGCACCGGAAGACTCGGCCGCCGTCTTTGGGGTGGCGCCGCCTCGCCCGGGATGCGGCATGCCCGTATTTGGACTTCCCGTGATGGGACCTATTATGAGGTTAGTCATCATGTCGCCCTACGGTGGCGTGCATGGCCGCCTTGGAAGGGATTGTGTAATCGTGAGCGTGGGCGCAGAGTGACGACGGGACGCCTCCCATCCGCCAGGGGCTAGCGTCATCCCGATGGGGCCATTGTGGGAAGGCGGGCGGTGGATATATGTCACATCGAGCCCTAGCTTGACCTCGGGAGTGCGGCGCGACTGTCCCGAGACCTGTCCGCCCGGGGGGCTCGGGCGGGGACGGAGAGTCGGTTCCCGTCCGAGGCCTGCCCGCCAGGGGCTCGGACGGGGTGGAGAGTCGGCTTTCGCCCCGAGGCCCGATCCGCCGGGGGCTCGGGCGGGGCGAAGAATCAGCCCCGCCCGAGGCCTGCCCGCCGTGGGCTCGGACGGGGTGGAGAGTCGGCTTCGGCCCGAGGCCCGATCCGTGGGGGGCTCGGGCGGGACGGAGAGTTGGCGCCATCCGAGCCCCTCATCCGAGCCCCCCTGCGGCGGAGTGTGCTCGGGCGGGCCGGAGACAAGACGCCGGGTCCTCGGTGCGCCAAATGCCGTAGCCCAGTTTGAACAAATGGGTGGCTTGATGGGCTAAGATTTGCGTTTGTTGGGCCTTCCTTAGGGGGGCCTTTATTTTGTCCCCGATGTGGGATGCACGACAACCGTTTGATCAAACCGACTTCACGTAGGGCTGAGATTGATCCTCAAAGACGGTGGAAGACGCCGCTGAAGATGACAGGGGCCCGAGGGGGGGCCGGCCCGCCTGGGCAAGTGGGGGCCGGCCGGCCCCGCCTCCCTTTCGCTCCGGTGTCTTCTGGATCCTTCTAGAGTAGTTTGGCGTATTCCTGAGTTGCGGATAATTATGTGGTGTATATTTGTTGTTATGCCCCTTTTTCGGTGTTTTCTGGTTCAGTCCCTGAAAATTGATAAATCACCAAAACTTGTGGAAATTGTTAGATAAAACCCTAGCCTTCTAGATATTGATGTATGTTTCATGCCTTGTGATATATAAAATGTTGACGCTATCCACCGTCAACAGTTAAGCAGGAAGCATGGTTATGTACTCCCTTCATCCTAATTTATAAGACTTAATTTTTGACTTACTTTTTTGACACTAAACATCCTAATTTCTAAGACCTACTTTTTTAACCCTAAATTTGACTAGTCATCTTATTCAAAATTTTCTATAAAATATCACTTCTTTTGCCGTGGCTTGCTTTATTAGTAAAAGTTCTACAAGAATAACTTAAATTTGGCTATGTTTGCACAATTTTTATGAATAAGATGAATGGTCAAACTTAGAGTAAAAAAGCCATATGTTTTATATTTTAGGATTGAGGAAGTATTTAAAAATAAATAGCTAAGAACCCATCATTTTAGTACAAATAAGGAGACTAGACCTTTAACCTTTTGGTGTATTTGTTAGGTTAACTTATTTTAGGGAACATGTAGTTTTTGGTGTTGTTCTCATGTAGATGAGATATTTGAGTCCTTTAATTGGCTAGTTGAGACCTGAGCACACAATGGCAAGCAACCTAAAACAATCTATATTGATCAAGATTATGCAATGGAAAAAGAAGTTAAGAAAGTCTTTTCAGAAGCATGGCATGGTTTGTGCACTTTTCACATTATGAGATCAAAGGCAAGCAAACAAATTTGGTTGGATACCATAGGTTCCCTCCGTTTCAAATTACAAATGTCATATGATGGATGTGTTCATATGATTAGAGATGAGAAGTACACAGCTCAGCGATCGTCTAAATAGTGATCTGAATCAACATTTCAAATCTGATTTTGACATCATTTGATTTCTTAAGCATTTTGAATTCTTAAGCATTTTGAAAGGGAATATAAAAGAAATAACAAACTGAAATCTGAATTTCCACTCAGCGAGAGTCTGAATAATGATCTGAAACGACATTTGAAATCTGATTTTGATATCATTCAGCTTCTTAGGTATTTTGAAAGGGTCATGAAAATAACCAGCTGAAATCTAAATTTGCATCGATGGCGGAGGCGAGAAACGAACCATGCACCGTAGGGTAGGAGTCTCGCAGGGAGTTGCATGGCTGGGCTAAAATGGGTTGGCTACAGTTGGCCTGTTAAATTTGTTAGGTTTAAGAATTTGGAGTCTCACGGTAGGATCTAAAATGGATGGCAATGATGATCGACATCGACTGTAGAGGGAAGTCCATGAAGCACAAGCCTAGCACCCAGTGATCGGAAAACATGTAATACGATCCTACCACCCAGTTTCATACAACTCCACGAAGCACATGTCTACCGCTTTGAGTATGCAATTTCGGTGGCCATATGTACAAGTGTTTCGATAGCAAGTTTTCATTTGCCTTGTAGTTCATACATAACACGAATGCTGCCTTGGCCTAATTAGTCGATAGTCATTCTGACAGTTCCCTGGCGTTGTATATATGTATGTGCATGCTCGAAGCACCATCAACATATAATATATATGGAGTACAAAGGAACACAATGACAACTCAGAATTGAGAGATTTAATTACAGGCAAGAGGTTGCTTCCTGCGTCCGTGCAGAATTCTGGTGCAAAACCTGAACATGCCCTCTTCATTTTTTTTTTTTTTCTCTCGAATACGCAAAAGGTTTGTGTATCTTTTGTATTAAGAAGAAGAGTTTAAATGGCGTCAAAAAGAAGAAGAGTTTAAACAACCGTACAACGCACCCTAGCGAGTGCCAAAGGAGGTCAACAACACAGCCGTAGCCGGACCATCCTAACTAAAGTTCTCGTGGATCGATATTACATAAAAGAGACAACCGTCAACGGCACGGCGACGCGACCTAGGAGGTGGCCTTACGCTTTCGCGACCGCCTTGACGCCTCCCTTCCAGGGTCCGCGAAAAGCGCCTGCAGCGCCTCAACGTTGGACGCCGTCATGGTGTCACCGTAGATCTTGTTGTAGGCCTCCAGCTCCAGCGCGGACGGCGCTGATGGACCCTGGATGTAGCCCATGCGCCGCATGACGAGAACCTCACCTCGCTTGGAAGCAGGTATTCGGGAAAGGGGCTGAGCTGCCAACCGCCTGCTCCGCCACGGCAGCACTGGCTTGGGAGTGGACTGCTTGGGGGGCTCACCGAGCAACGAAGGCTCCGTCTTCCGCATCACCATGTTGGTGAAGCAGTCTAGGCGGCGTTTGAAGGAGTCGTCGTCGCCCCCAATCCCCTCCGGCAGCGAGCTGGAACCGTCCACAGGCGTCGAGGCTGTCACAAAGCCTGGCGGGTGGCAGTGCTCCGTGCGTGTCTCCGGCGAGGGCAACTCCCATCGAATGGGCCGCGGGGGTGGCGTCCACGGCTCACTGGTGGCCACCCCCGCCTGTGCCGCATCCATCAGGTGTGAGCCAGCCGTCGGCAGGTCCTCCGGCTGTGGGACGTCCACCGTCGTCGATGAGTCCTCCGGCTGTGGGACGTCCGTCGGTGCGCCCTCCTGAGAGGCAGCCGCCTATAGGTCCATCAGCTGTGAAACGACCGGTGTCGGCGCGTCCTCCTGAAACTGGGGGGGCACGGCAGTCGCGGAGGGGGTAGTATACGCCCCCGGTGGTGGAGCGGGGAGCGATGCTCCGAACTCCTCCCATATCGGGTCCACAGAGCCCTCGCTAGCGGTGCCGGTGGTGTCCGTGAGCGCGAACGATGCTGAGAACTCCTCCATCATCGGGTCCGTAGAGACCACGCGCGCGGTAATCCAGGCCTCCGAGCACTGTGGAAGGAGTTCGATGGGCTCGTGGTCGGCTGCAACGCCGTTGGAGGAATCCAGTCGCCTCCGGGTCCGTCTTCGCTTCCGGCGCCGCCTCGGGCACCGCTGCTGCCGCCCGCGAACGACAGGCTCGGCGTTGGCCGGTGTAGCCATAGCTCCAGTCGACCCCACCAGGCCAACGTGGGCAGCTGGCTAGGCGGCCGATGTACGCTCCCGGGGACGTCGTCGTGACAGGGCGTTGGTGCCTGTAGCTGAAGGAGGTACCCGCCGCCGATCGTCGTTGGCAGGGGCGATGGTGCTCGCCGTGGCTCCACCCAGCACATGGGCCCGGCTGCCCGGCGCCCGCTCGCCCATGCGCCTTGACTGCTTGCAGTCACGCGCGATGTGTCGGAGGCCCTTACACTGCAGACAACGCTGGGGCAGCTTGCAGGTGGCCACCCGGTGCGCGGAGGAGAGGCAGTTGAGGCACTTGCCGTGGAGATCTGCCGGGATGCGCCTCGTTGATCGACGACTTGCTGGCTGACCCCCGCGAGCTGGCCCAGGTGGCACTACCGAGGCGGTCGCCGGACGCATCTCCTGCCGGTGGAGATCTTAATCTTTTCATCTCATAGTGTATAGAGATGACCCAATCGTCCTTACTAAAATTTTGGTAAGTAATTCTATTAATTTTTTGTTAAGAGGCCGTATCAAATAGGTAAATTTGATACCAAATACAAGTTCTAGCCATTTTGTTGTAACGTTTATTAACAATGAATATGCACGTGAAGCTATCTTATTTACCACTGAACCTAGCTATGCAACAATTCTGTCCAAAACCTTTTATTTTCACCTAAGCAAGTGGCTTACAAAACTCTTGGTTTCTTGAAGCAGTGGAGCAGGATGGACGCGAAGGAGAAGGACTCCAGAAGGAGAGCTGGCTGGACAAGCTGATGGAAGGGCTAGTCCAGTGGTGATTTGTGTCTAGGGAGCTGCTGGTGGCTCGTTTAAAATGTCTCTGTACCCTCTGCAGTTAGTCTCCTTGATCTGGATGGTGGTGTAGTGTGTTGTCTAAATTCGTGCTCTTATCTTGTGACCTGGTTTCCCAGTTGTTTGCCTTTGCTCTGGGCTGTCTCCCATCTGTTTTGAGCTAGCGTTTTAGCTAAGCGGTGTTTCTATATTATAAGCTGGAATCCCCAACAGACTTACCATTTAAGCTTTCAATATAAGCTGGGCTGATGCCTTTGATCTAAAAATGGTTTCAGTGTTCGGTTCATTGTGTCTGTGTGAGAGAGCATGGACGAGGATCACTGGTAACACGCTCAGAGGAACCCTACAGTTGGGGAGCAGGATGAGTCGGGTACGCCGCGCTGACGAGCCAATGGGGGTGACTGCGGTGACTGATCTTGGGGAGCTCATCAGTGCGGGATCGAGGGTGTGCCCTTCAGCGGTGGGGCTGGAGCGGCGGCGGATGGCCCGACCGAAAGGCGACCCGCGGCTGGCAGGGGCTAGTACTATAAGAGAGCACTAACCCAATTACCAATATACCCTCTATAATAAAAAGTATATTTTTAGTTAATTATCTAGAAAATAGAAAAAAATAAAAGTACCAAAAAGTGTCTATGGTACTTTCTCAACCATTAGAATTAACGTTTATATATCTAAATAGATTCACTTTTAAAATATATTGTATGAATAATATAAATGATACTTATTACGTATCATGAGTACTAGTATTAAAAAATAAATTTGAGACTCATTGACCTTTCGAGATTTACATTTTAATGGATTAGTTTGCTTATATCTACTAAGATCTTATTGCCGGCTTAATACACTGTGGCGGGTGGTAGGAGGGAAATTTTTTATATTTAATCCTTTCAAAAAGAAATTTAAATTCTTAACGGCAATACAGCACACTGGCCAAGAACAGCATACAAGTACATCATACATGTGGCCATGTTAACTTGATCGATCTATGTCTGAAGTGATTATTGGAATGTATTTCAGTTCCAAGGATCCAAAAGATATTTCCATGGTCCGCTACTCCCTCACATATCTATCTAATCCTAAAGCGAATCAAAATGCATAACACGATTATTAATAAATTTCTAAACCTGACGTATCTACTATTCCCTTCATACTCATATTAGATGTCGTTGTAGGCTCGAGTGCTGTTTTCACAAAGCTAGTCGTTCTACGTTTAATAGCACTGTGCATGCACGCTGCCGGCAGTAAACCCCATGCAACCTCCAGTCTCGGGACGCGGAGAGCTTGCCACTCCAGCTACACTCGATTATTGTATAGGTGACACCGAAAGGGTTATTTAATAAGGGTAAACAAGAAAAAAAATATCCTCTAATTAATTACTCTGTTAAGCATAATTATATTCTAAACAACATATTTTATCAGCATGTATCTATAGTACTGAGTTGGATTCTCAGACGTATTAAAACGCGTGACTAATCATTCAATAAATCTCGACGCACTAAACGTCGTCTCACCTAATGCGATGGCTGGCATGAGTTCTGCGGATCAGATGGGTCAAGCTTTGTGTCACACTGGGCCTCCATTTCAGGGAAGGGCTGGAATGAGTTCTGCGGATCAGATGGGTCAAACTTTGTGTCACACTGGGCCTCCATTCCAGGGAAGTAGATCAGATGGGTCTTAACTTTGTGTCACACTGGGCCTACATTCCAGGGAACTAGGGAAGTCTGGTGCATGGGATAAACAATCTTTTAAGATAATAAGAAAACTTATGTACATGCCCTCATCAAAGGGGATGTAGCTCAGATGGTAGAGCGCTCGCTTAGCATGCGAGAGGTACGGGGATCGATACCCCGCATCTCCAGTATTTTTAACTTGTTTTGTGGCTCAGAACTGCTTTGACATGGTTTTGTTTTTGTGGTGTGGCTCAGAACTGCTTTGACAAGGTGAATACTATTTTTAACTTGTTTTGTGGCTCAGAACTGCTTTGACATGGTTTTGTTTTGTGGTGTGGCTCAGAACTGCTTTGACATGGTGAATACTGTTGGTGGTGCTCAAACATGAATACATGATTTTTGACACGGCATGGCTAGCTCCTCATATACCAAGCCTGATGTTTAGTGAGACTTTATGAAGCCTATTTATGCATTGAAAAATACAAAGAAAAAATTAGTGAGTACAAATTCTATCCAACATCCTGCTTCTGCATCTGTATAAACTTTCAGTAAAGAGGAAAAACAGCCTGAAGCTCATTATGAGCCTAAAGGTGTGTTCAGAACCCTAATTTCTTATATTGTGTCTAATTGGATTGTGTTTGCATCCTGCTTCTGCAAATTATTATCTGTATAAATTCTGTATAAACTGTCAGTGAAGAGGAAAAACAGCCTGAAGCTCAAGTGTGCTTAGAGCCCTAACTGCTTGTGTTCTGTCTAGTTGGATTGTGTTTGGTTGGTCACGTTTTCAATTCTTTTGTGCTGTTTCAGTCCAGCTGAAATGCTTTAGTCAACGGATAGTCACAGTAAGCTGTTTGTAATTACTATAATTTTATTTGCTCAAGTCTCCTGTTTGCTGATAGTTCAGTAAATAATATTGTTCCAAGGTTACTTGTTACAAGCTATATTTCAATTTTCTAATATGGTTTGTCAAAAAAAAAAAATGAGCATGTTTTATTAAAAAAACCTGTGGGCACAGGTTGTGTATATATGGCTTGCTGATTTTGGTATCTAATAGACTAAGAAGAATTTTGAGCAGTCTTTCCACTGTAGTTTCCTGTTCTGTTCCTTTTACACATGCCTGTTATTCCATCAGTTTTCTGGGCAAACTTTGTGCTTGAGACCAGCATCGAACTGGAAGACAGGTGGGGATCCCCCCCCCCCCCCCCCCCCCCCCCCAAGTTGACCGAGTGAGAGAATTGGAAGACAACATACAGGATGTTGTATCAGCTAATACTAATTAAATCTGCCTTGAAAGTTCTTGCTTCTTATCAGAACATTGTTGAGGGTTATGCCAACGGATGATCTCACTGCTGTAATATTAGAATTGAAGCAAACTATACTAAATTGTCTAGTGAAGAACATGATCACAAATATTCAGTGATGATATCTTCAGGGTTTTATTATCTTGGTTACGTATAAAAATCGCTTGCGGTGCATTTTTGACAATTTATATATGGTGGCACATAGGTGTCTGACTCCAAGTTGTACCAGTCTAGTGTCAAAAATTGTTCTGGGTCACAAAAAAAATCTAGTTTAGCAATTTCTATTTTATCTTATTCTAGTTATCTCATACGGTAAAGGAGACGGTTGCCCATTTTTTGTAGCTTGTCCTCACTCTTACTGTTTCAAGTTTATTTCTTGGTTCTTTTCTGCCATATTATCTTACTGCTTTTGTGCTGTATCAGTCTGCCGAACATTGATGCTAACATCCACTTTCAGATCTAAATGGAAATATGAATCTTGACATGAGACTTGGTCCCATGGAGCACACTGAGGTATGCCAATCATTTACCTTTGCTAGTCTTATGTTGTGCCAATTGACATGGTGGTAGACATGAAGGGTCTCAACTCTCAACAGTTGTTATGATATTGCTTCCCACTATCGGTTGCTGAGAGGAACTTGCGATCCAGACTTCCAGTCTTTCGAGATGTGCCATGCTTTTGTGATTCTTTAAATTCAGTCTCCAGAAAATGTCCTATAGGTCAGAGACTGAAGCAGCAAACCAGGCTTCCTCGATGTAAAACAACAAACTCTGAACAATAGAAGCTGAAACCTATGGGCTAACGGTCACGAGTTTGAGCATCTGTTCCAGGGAATAAAAATGGGAAAGCTTATCCTCGTAGTTTATTATAATTTGAACAAAAAGATTAGTCTAGACAGATGGAGGTAGGCCCCAACAGATTGATTCTCCCTACATCACTGGGAATCAAATTCGGAACCAAACAAATTAAAGGGGTTAGTGCCAACCTCAAGGTTCTGTTCTGTATTACTTACTACCTTGACTATTGATGCTACCATTCCCAATAGAGCATTCAGCAGTTGGTCCATCTGATTATTGCGTGATCCTTATAGTGCTGTCACTGTCAGGGTCTCAGGCTGCCGGTGCACTGCAGATCGATAGATTGCTCCCCTGCTAGGTTTGGTATCTGACCAGCACCAACTACTAGCTAGGAAATCAGGCTTTTTCGCCTGGCACTTTCGCGTGAGGACCAAGGGTGTGTGGTTACTTATGTGGAAAGACAGGCAATCTGCCACTAATATTCCCTTTGACAAGACGCTCCCACCCATTTGCAGTATTTATATATAATAAAATAGCGTTTTGTTTTTGTAATTTTTGTGGTTGGTGGAGGGAAGCAAGTGTAGATGTCGGATGGAGGAGCTGCTGCATGCCCTGCCCAACTTTATTATTGTTTTTTTTTTTTTCCAGCATGCCATCGAGCACCAACCACTACTCGTTGTTCACAGCAGCAGCAGGATTCATTCCGCTTGATCGAAGTTTCTTTGAACGTCTAAAGGGGTAAAGGCTGAGTTTTTTTTTTTGGATGTTGTTGCCCCACTGCACACTGCATAGTTGACTTTTACGTACGTTGCATCACTAACATGAGAGCAAAATGCAGGACGGATTTTTGGCTTTAAGCTCTTGCATTCACCAATAATGAAATCGTTTATATGAAGTGCTTACAGTTCATCAGATGCTAAAATTCCGGAGAAGAATATGATGAGGAGGGAGGTGCTGACGCAGCGGGTTCCAGATTTTCTGTTCATCAAAAACACAATCGGATCTTGTACGGCCGGGACACAAAACTTGAACTGTGACAAGAATATCCTGCATGCGAAAATCTTCTTCTTAATCTGCACAGTTTAGCCAGCGCTACTAGCTCGTCGGATTCACGGGAGACAGGCTGACGAGGCAAAGTGCACGCAGTGTTGTAGTCTCACGACTACAATTTTCCATCCATGTATAGGCCTTTTGCCGGACGTCCTGCGGCCGGGCTACAATCGCCATCAACCACCGCGTGTTCGACGGTTATTTATGTCTCCGTCGTCGTCCGATGTCCGTCCCCATGAACTTTCCAGAAAGTCCATTGCCGCTGCAAATTTGTTTACATTAGCTGCGTGCCGGTGTTTGTTTTATGCGGCAAGCAGCGGTTGCTTTCGCCGACGTCGAAGAAGAGGTAGCTAGCTTTTGGCATGGTTGATCGGGCAGAGCCGGAGAAAGACGACGGATCGGAGAAAAGCGATGGGAACGCCGAGGTGTGCGCCTGCCGGAGCGGGCAATTTGACTTGACCGGGGGTATGTGTTGGCGTGTTGCTACCATACCATATTACCATGCCGTGCATGCAACAAGCTTCGAGTCGAGTCGTCTCACACTCCCACAGTCTGAGGTTCCTGTGAATCGTGACGTGGGGTCTCCTCGTGTATCTGCAGCGTCGATCCATATGCGGCTCGATCGTTCAGAGGCTGGAAGAATCTTTACTCCTAATCGACACGACAGGCAGTGAAGTGAAGGACGTGCAGTGCCGACTGCCAAGGAACGGTACAGGAACCTACCGCAGCTGTGCGCTGAACCATGACCGGCTGGCTGATCCCGACGGCCCTGCCCAGCAGCAGCAGGTCCGGTCCGACGCAGACGTCGCCGGTGCCGACGAGCGAGCACCGAGCATTAGCAAGGTGTCGTCCGGCCAGACGCACGCGACGCGACGCGAGCACCCAGCTGGTGGAAGTGTGGAGTGTTGCTGCTGGCTCCTTTTTTCCCCTGGCCCTCCTCCTTCAGCTGGTGGAATATGGAATGCGCGCCAGTGTATGTAGCGGTTCATCATGCCGTCGGCCCGCGCCATGTCATGATACGCGCGCCAGGCCAGGCGTGCGGCACTTTCCATCATCCCGTCTCGCTCGCATTCCCATGCCGCTGCTAAAAATGCTCTCCTATTACAGTATTACAGTATCCTAGTAGTATGCGGCTAATGCCAGAAGCATTTTTTTTATCACCGTTCTCCCTGTCCCGCGGAGGCATCGAGCGCTCGGCCACTCGCTCCCTTCGATGCAGCCTGCCTCGACCTTCTGCAGGCGTGCATCACTCTCGCCTCACTACATCTGCCGTGGCTGCGAGCATCATCAATCCCGATCTTTCTTTCTCTCCGCGTGGCGTAGCCTACTACTACTACGGCTTGCCCTGCAGAGCGTGAGCCTGGGATGTGACGCTTGTTGAATTGAGCCACGCATGGCGTTTCAACAAATCTCGTGTCATGGATGCCTCAGCTCGTTGCAGCAGGCCGGCCGGCCAACGGATTGTGCCCGTCCTAGCTGCCCTGGCATGCCAACCGCTGCTAGCAGCTACTCCCTCTGTCCCATGAAGTATATCGTCCGGGAAGCGTGTTTGTGAGGGGGACACGGTTTTCTAACGACAAAGTCCATGGGACAGAGGGCGTAGTACCGTACGTAGTGCCAACCATCATTTAAGTACTGGTGATTGTGGCTGCCTGAAACTGAAACCGAAACCGATCGTCTGCATTGTCAGCGGGCAACAGGCGACGACCGACGCGTCGGCTCAAGAGTCAAGACGTGTATGCGTCCGTGTTGTCGATGCATCGAGCGAGACGAGCGCCGAGCGGTAGTCCGTCCGCCCGGCCTGCTTGTCGCCACACGGCAGGGTTGTTAGTGGTCGGGCGATCCCATGACGTGACGGAGTTCGTTAGTAAAAAATCCCGCGTCGCCACCACCCCCCCCCCCCCCCCCCCCCCCGACGTAGTACGTGTTTGGTGTACTACTACTGGTACGTGCATGCTCCTATCCCACACGCATACTAGTATAGTCTGTACTCGCATGTAGCACCTCGCTGTATACCCTTTGCACGGCACAGTACTCCGTCCAGAGTCCAGACCAGTTCTCGCCGCTCAACTCAACAGTAATCTACACTTCCACAACACATGTATGCCGATGAATTCCCCTGCTGCTGCCACAGGCACTACAGTTACGGTTATTACAGTAGCAGGTAGATGCTCCAAATCCGGGCCCGATTCCAAACTGTCTGAAGATATACTGCTACCATTGAAGGCGGAGCACAAGTACAGTGCTGACGGAAGAGGAAGGATCCAATTCCAACAGGCAACGAACAGAGGGAGGAGGCCACAGGACAGCGCGGCAACTCACAACCACCTCCGGCCTGCGCGACTGTGAATGCATGATGAGCGCGAGCAACAGCAAACGCCGCC
The DNA here is from genome assembly GCA_015844335.1 of Chrysopogon serrulatus. Classification (NCBI taxonomy): domain Eukaryota; kingdom Viridiplantae; phylum Streptophyta; class Magnoliopsida; order Poales; family Poaceae; genus Chrysopogon; species Chrysopogon serrulatus. Next base: position 40,486 of record JADLZL010007141.1, read on the forward strand.
CGCCCGCGCACAAAAGAAAACAAAAAAAACAAAACGGAACGAACCAATCGCCCGATAAACAAAACATCGCACCGCGCGGCAGCGGACAAAATTGAAGTCGCGGGTCCAGAGGTCAGCAGAGCAGATATCCCCAGGTCGCCGTGCTTGACATCTTCCTCCTCCTCCTCCCAAACGAAAAATTTCAAAGCTCACATAAAAATTTCTTAAAAACTCTTGAAGCTAATCCACTGTCTTCGTCTAATGTGCTGCTGCCAAACTTGGGCTGGCTAGTAGGAGTACAAACCAAAGCAGATCCCTCGAATCGCCATTCAATTTGTTTCCACTCTCGTGGAGGCTAGCTAGTCGCTAATGTGCTACTTACTACTGTACTAATAACAAACATCATCATATCATCTTCGAGATTAACAAAAGTTAAATAGAAAAGGAAAAAGAAAAGGAAACAAAAAGAGGAACTTTGGCCGGCGCCGACGACGAGGAGCGGTCATCGGAACCTACCCATGTCAGCGAGCTTCCGGGAGGTGTTGCGCCCGAACGAGGCGGCGCCTCCGGCCGACGCGTGTCGCCGGTGGCTGTCTCCGAGCGTGGAGGGGTCCGGCGGCTGGCACCGGCGCCGGCCGCCGGCGGAGCTGGGCCGGACGAGCGGGCTCAGGCACACGGCGAACCCCGAGATCCCGTCGCCGCTGGCGCCCGCGCCGCCGCCGCGTCGCCGGTGCTGCTGCCGGGCCGGCGACGGCGGCGGGGAACCACCAGCTGCTGCTGCTGCCTCCGGGGACGACTCAGGCTCCTCGTCCTGCTGCGCCGGTGGCGCCGGGAAGGACGCGGCCGCGGACAAGTCGGCCGGCCTCCGCTTGCGGCGGATGATCGCTGAGAGCCACGAGGTGGACCGCCGGGGGAGGCTCCTTGTTCCTGCCTGTGCCTGCTTCTTCCCGCCCGTGCCGCCTGCCGCCGAAGATCGCTGACAGGAAGGACCGCCGCGGCGCGGCCTTCTTCTTGCCGCCGGTCCCGGTCTCCTCCCCGGGCTCGTCGTCTGCTTGGAACGCGGTCGCGGCCGCGGCCGGCCCGACCTGCGGCGTGCGGAAGAAGAGGAGGTTTGGCTGGTGCTGGTACCCGGACGACGAGGAGGTTGCGTACGCGCAAGCGTCGGAGCGCCGGTGCTGCACGTACGGCGAGACGGAGCGCGGGAACGCCGCCCGGGCCCTTTCCTCGGCGTGGGCGTGCTGCTGGTGGTGGTGCCGCCGCGCGGGCAGGGGGCGGCGGCGAGCCGCCGCAGCTGCTGCTCCCGCAGCCCCCGTCGCTGCTGGCCTCGGCGGCCTGGGCGCGCTCGGCGGCGAGCGCGAGGAGGCGGTCGCGGAGGCAGGGCGCGCAGACGCCCACGGCGTTGGCGTACGGGTGGAGCTTGCACCTCATCTCCCAGCGCTCATCACGCCGGCCAGCCGCCGAGGCAGATCGCAAGAGAAAGGAGCAGCGCGGTTGGTTGGTTGGGTTTGGATTTTGGCGTGGCCTTTGTAGCTAGCGGCGGCGGTGTAGTTGTACCGCGCTGTGCTGTGCAGCAGAGCAGCTCGGGTTTTCGTCTGCGCTGCGCTTGCGCCTGTGCCTGTGCGGTGTGCGCTGTGGCCTGTCCGGCTGTGGGAGGGAGGAGTGGTTGGGCTGGGCGATGGCGCCGTAATGGCTGGGATTTATTTGGGGGGAGTGAAGGACGGGTGGGCGCGTGTGAGGCCGGGACTCGGAACGAAACGGTGTGGAGGGAGTGGGGCCCTGGTGCAGGCTACTCCGTGTAGTTCAACTCGCGGTCCATTTTTTTTTTTTTAAAAAAAGAAACTCAAGTCTTCCTTCCTCCTAGAAAAAAATGTCTGCTCACTCAAATTTAAGTCTTCGACTTAATATAGGTGATCGTATTTTTTTAAATTTATTCTACAATTTACTGGCATTATGCTTTAAGGGGCTGTTTGGATTCAGGGATAGGGAAATCATATCCCACCCTTTAAAGGGTAACATTATATCCTAGCTATCCATTCTCACACCTCATTTAATCCTAGCCACTCACTTATTTCCCTATCCTTATCCCATCTCTCATATCCCACAATCCAAACAGCCCTTAAGTGGTATGAGGTGTTTGTGGTTCTACCAGTTCAGTCCTTCGAAGGTGCTCATAAAGGTAGAATTTGCGTACGTGTGTTTAAAAAGATGAGTGTACATTCGTGTTATGGACGTCTGCGTTGTACTGTGTAATTTTTTTTAAAAAAAAAAAAAAAAAAAAAGTCTCTCCTCAAGGATGCTTACCTGATCTTGTCTAAGCACATTTGTTGCTATTTATACGGAGACCATACTTGAGAATGAACTCACCGAGTAGTTACACAGATTTGCAAATGGGGAAGTTCCACGCTGACAAGAATTGACAAGCACTCGACATGAATTTACCGATCCATGACCACGAGCACAAGATACCCCCTTGGAACACGCGACTCTGAGGGAAATTACACTTTTATTTACATGAATTTACTAGTACGTCCAAAACAAAAGCAACCCTAAATATGTGAATGAATTGCATGCCGATTCTAAACGGGAAACCGTTTAAACGGAGTTATTGCCAGTACGAGTTATGCACGGGATTTATTGCCCCCCGTTGTCGCTGCCGGACAAATTGAATACGTCCGGGACAGGACAGGACACACATATATGCTTGCGAGGACGTCCTCTTCCTCTCGCGTGTTTGTTTTGGGATCGTATTCATGTCACTGCGGGCTGGTGGCATCCCGTATTAATCCCGTCCTCCCTGCTAATCTATACACTTGCATGTACAGCGCTAGGTCGATTGGGCTCAAGTCAAATCAAAAGTCAAAAAACATGGCATACAAAAGAAAAAGAAAACACCGGCACACGCCATTAAACAGTGCCGGTACAGCCGTACAGAATTCTTTTCTTTGCCGGAGCGCGTATGCCATTTCCGTTTGATTATTATTGCTCTGCATTTTCGAATTCTATACTATAGTTATATTCGTCGGAGTATTATTATGCATACTACTAGTACTCCGTTAATGAATGGTACTGTAGTAATAGTGCCAAGTGCTCGAGAGAGATGGACCCGACAGGCGTGACAGGGAGAAGCTTCCATCCGTTTGGGTCCCTTGCGTACAGGAACAGCGCTCGTCTAGACAACAGCAACAGCTGACGGGGAGGAGCAGTTGAATAGTGTTTTCCAAGCAGGAGCAGGAGCGGCAGGTGAGGTGACCGGGAGACGCCGACAGAGCGCCCGCGGCCCGCCCCTCCCCCGCGCACACGACATGCGAACAACGACGCCCTCCCGCCCGTCCGTCCGCCCGCCCGCCCGCCCGCCAACGAGGGATGGATCATTGGGGCTGGACGGTGGAGACTGGAGACGAGCGCGTGGGCGCTGCCCGTGCCTGGCATGTGGCGAGCAGCAGCGCCACGGGATTACATGTGCAACCAACTCTAATTTAAGCCTTGGTCCGCGAGGGGGGTGGTCAGCGGCAGAGAAATTATAAGCTCGACGAGGAAGGCCTGCACGAGGAGATTACTCGTTCGGTGATCCCGTCCCACCACTCACTAGATGGCTAGGCGTGCCTTAATCGACCAACTGCCACATGAGACAGTAGTAAGTACTACTATATAGGAGTACGTATATGTGTGATACTGCTAAGTACGTAATGGCCAACAACTACCGGCCGGCCTATTCTTCGCCTTAAAAGAATACTGCCCCAAAGATAACTACTGGCATGTTCAAGTATATAAAGTCCAAAGTACGGCCCTGGATTTTGTTCAGGCATTAGCATCACGATCGTGACAGATAACATAAGCAAAGCAATTAGTAGCAAGGTACTTGTACCACCATCAATCAAATATTGGTCGGCAAATCTTGCGCGGCTATTACGCACTGCTACTATGGCTGGCAGCGATGCCAGTTTGGAACTGTACAAAATGTGGAAAGCCGGAGCAACCAATGATCGTATCCATGGTGTGACGGAGGTGCTCTAAAACCCTATAGTACAATTTGGTTGACGTTTTCAGCAATGAGGACGACGGATCAAGGCCTGATTAATAGTAGTATATTTATTCTGACTGTCAGGTCATGGTGGCAACAACTTGGGCGGAAACACTAGTAGATGACGTGTATGGCTCCTAATTGCAATTTCGTGTTCTTATTAGGACGACTAATCCAGTCTGCTGAAGATGCATGAAGTCGTCAAAATCAGGACAACACGCCATGCGCTGTGCAGTTCTGTTCCAGAAGACCTGTTCTATGCGGGGAACTCATGGAAGGGCGCACGGCGTGCAAAATGTCCTCTAGAAAGCGTGAATCCATGGCCAACAGGCGAGGGTTTCCCTGGACGAACCAAAAGAGTCACAGATCAACGGAGGTCGGGGGGCGCAACCGACCAGAAAAGAACGCACGGACTGATTTGTATGCTGCTGAAAGAATGCGAGCAGGGCAAATAAGCATCGCGAAATTGACCAAGGCTTATGCAGGACTTGACTGACCTGATCCCTGTTTCGGATGGTTCTGCACTGCACGCGTCATTCATCCCAGGGTTGGGGGATGATGGAAAAATGTCATGAAACAACGAGAAGCAGCCAAAGCTGAACTGCTGGGTCTTGAACCAGGTCCATGCAAGCAGGCCAAGAATGTTCAGATGCAATTCCGATGGTATTGTTTATCAAACGGCATCTCATCCAACCCCGTATATGTTCCGGTCGTGGACCGCCCCAGATAAGTTAGCAGGTGTCCCTTATTCAGTCCCATGGTAGCGGCTCGCAGCCAACAATGCACGCTGAGCGTCCGCCCAGCGACGATGATGATTTCGTGGGCGCCCATGGTTTCTACAGTGTGCAGGTCCAGCAAGCAGGCCAAGAATGTTCAGATGCAATTCCAGTATTGTTTATCAAACGGCTCTCATCCAATCCGTATATGTTAGTGTGGACCGCCCCAGATAAGTTTATTACAGGTCCAGCAAGCAGGCCAAGAATGTTCAGATGCAATTCCAGTATTCCAAACGGCTCTCATCCAATGACCGCCCCAGATAAGTTCCCTTATTCAGTCCCATGGTAATGCTCGCAGCCAACAATGTGGATTTATTCTACAGTGTGATTGACTAGTGGCAAGTTGCATCAAACAATATTTTAACATTAAAAGTCCGAATCTGCAGTCTACACCTAACTACAGGATGGAAGAAGATCGACATGTGCATCCTACAAAATCTAGGTATAATTTGTGCATACAAGTTTGCACATGGGTTACGAAGGACAGAGATTCACACCTAATAACAGTTGGGAGTTGAGACATAGATACAACACAAGCAGTCAAGCACACTAAAACTGATATTTTTTTGACAACACACTACAACGGATATTAACAGGCTAAGATACGAGACAGGTGTTTGGTCTACTAATACTTGCAAACCAATGTGCACAATAGCTAGCTGCTAATTCTGCATTCATCGAATTACAATGTGTCTAATGAAGTTAATATATAACAAGCATGACAATTTTACCTTCATCGTGTCCATGACACGACATCGATCTCGTCCCGAGCAGACTTGTACAGCTCAAGTCTCTTAAAGCATTGCAGCCTGCGTTCCATGAGGGCAGGATCCTCGTCAAGGAGTACTGCAAGTTGCTTAGCCTGCAAAAACAAAATTTATTTGCTGGAAAAATTGGTAGGAGGAATGAAAAAGCTACAACACAAAGGTTACTCACATCTTTCCCGCCCACTTGAGTATAGAAGTCATTAAGCAGGGACCGCTTAGCTTCGCGGACCTGACAGTGGACAACAGACTTGGGGATAGTATTCTTCAGGGTTTCAGATACCATGCCAATGTATGAGGACACATTAGAAGCAATCCTCCTGAAATGTGCATCAGTGTAACGATCATCCGAAGGAGAAGGAGGATTTGCAGTTCTGGAATTTCCAGGAGCAGGAGGATTTGCAGTTCTGGGATTTCCAGTTCCAGTCTTGTCAACTTCCTGCGGGAGGTTGCGGAAGAATTCCACAGTCAAATAAGCTGACTCCATATCAACCAGCCGTAGAGTAGTTTTCCTGCCATCTTCACGGAATCTCTCGAGGGCCTTATAGCATGCAGCAGCAAGCTCCGTTTGTAGAGATGGAAATCGTTTCAACTCCTAAAGATGCAGTAACTTTGGTGACTAATGTACAGAGGAAAAGGGTGTAACTGATACTTTCGTAGCTAAGAAACCAAGGGCCAACCTGAGTCTCTCCAATGGATATCCTTACCAGCTCTTTCAAAACAGAATGCACCTGCAGTGATGCAAAAGACTCTTCAGTTGATAAAGGAAACATTAATATAATGAGCACAGGAAGAAGATTACTTACAGCATCTACAGAAGCTTCAGCTGGTCCTCTAAAATAATTGAGAGAAGATTCAATCAGCCGACGGTACCCTTGCTCGGGAGCAATTAAATGCGGCTGATAACCATCTGCCTGTGATACAACCCGCTTCACATTTTGCACCGAGAGGTGACGATCAAATGGAAGCTTCCGCAGAGCAGAAGGGAGTTGGTTATCAAAGACCCCATAAATTCTATCACCACCAGGTCGTCTACAAATTTATAATTGCATTTCAGATGTAAGGAGTAAGGACAGCCCAGAACAATCATCAGATTTACAGTAAATCAATTAGGAAAAAAAACATTGATACGAGGTTTACCCTCCATCAAGATGTTCTTTAAATATTTTGTCAAATGCACGGCAAAGCTCCAAGATGAGGTACAATTGAGCCTGCAAAAGAACAGACATGATGTCCCTATGTCCATTCAACCTGAATGCACTTTAGCTCAAAATTTCAGTAGGATTACCCCAGCATCAGAGGCAATGGGTCTACCAAGGTGATCCATCTCAGATTCAAGCTCATCAATAGTTTTGTTTATCAGAGAGGTTATGCTCGGAATGCGTGATCTGATTGCAGCCTCTAGATGCTGAAAGATGGAAGCAGCACTGCATCATCCACCATTTTTAGATCACTAACAGTAGAAATGAAAGCATTGCAAGATCTTGAACCTGTGAAAGAAGTTTCGCAAGATATTCCGAACCCATCCTGCTGGCAAGATGAGAATATTCAGGACTAGATTCAAAGAACTCTTGCTCTTTTCGCCTAGCAATAATCATGTCAACATTCCTGTTGATATCTGCTTGTGAACGGTTCACAATTCCAACCCAGGGATGCTGCAGTCTATATGCTCTTCCTTCGAGAACCTAAACGAAAATAAAGAAGCAGGGGAAGTTACAGAGTCCAATGGCAATAAAAAGAAAAACTTCATACAGAACAAGAGACCATAGACACGTACGTCAAGTGCATTTGTTCCTTTGTCCATTAAATCAAGCTTTGTTAACACACCAAATGTCCTCTCACCTGAAGAAATTTAAGATGATCAGCAACCAAGGAATTAACTAGGCGAATCAAAAGGATAAGACTTTATCAGCATGGAGAATCTCAAATGATAATAATTAACCTTAACTTTGGAGAAAGAGAAACAGTAATCGAAGTCAAGTTACTGACACTCAGACTTCTGAATCATTCCATTTTACTCTTATGTCAACTTCTTATTTTACATTGACAATTGGACAATACATCATACACCATCCAAAGCTGATCTAGTAGCTGACATGAGTTCACAGCTTCACATTCTCTTATTTTATTAGTGTTCACAACCATTATGTTTCCAGGCACTTTTTTAGATAATGGAGTAATCATATCGTATACTCTGCATCAAAAGATGCACATAGTTACAAATTTATTACATCATTTAGAACTTTGCTACATAGCACAAAACTAAGATACAGCAAGCCAAGAGTTTGAGCACTACTTGTGTCTCCTGCCCTGTCAGTGCATAACATACTCATCCATTATAAACACCTGTCGGTGACCTCAAGAACAAAACTTTGAATGTTCTGAACTTATAGATATGAAAAGGTGACTGATATGCTTGAAATGAGGTTTGTTAGCAAGTGTCCTATTTTTCCATTGCATAAATGGTTAGGGAACAGGATAGCTTCATTTACAAACTGGTAGAAGTAACAATGAAGGGAAGTCTATAATCAGTTAGTACAAAATGCCCCTCATTTAGTACAAAATGCATAAACAGTAAACCCCAGTACCGGTCTGCGAACAGTACCCGCCCGTTAGTAAACATTTGCAACAAACAGTACCGTGAACAGATTTTACCTTTTCTTTCTTCCTTTCCTCTCTGTTTTTTTTGTAGTATAGTATACTATGTTTCAACCTATGACATGCTTAGCACAAATGCCCTCAAGTTCTACCCAACACACTAAAATAATGCAAATGGCCTTTATCCTAAAAGATGTACATTCAATCATTATTGGAAGTAATCCTGTGTCTAGGTGCATGCTAGTGCCTAGGTTCATAGCCTTTACTTTAGCTAAATTTCAGCATGAAGTAATAGGAAGCAATAGGCTGATTATTCTGTTAAGAGGATACTTTTCTATCAATCATTGTCCATGATAAGCACAGATGATGTGGAGAAGTTTTGAAATGAGCAGTGAAAAGGTATTATTTGGAGATATGTGAAAAGAGAATAAGCAAGTATTCAAACTCACAATCAAAGAAGGTATCATCAGCTAATAGAAGTAATATACCAAGGAAAAACAAGGGCACTATCTTGATTCATACCAGTTGGATCCACTTCCCGAGCAAGCTTGATTGCATCTGATGTTGCTATATCTTGATTGGCGGGAGATATAGCCAATATAAGACAATTCGGCTGCAATGCAAATACAGAATTCAAGACAACTTGTTGATGTGATTGAGAATATAACCATATGCAATAAGCAAAGTGCCAAAACATAGAGTCGGTACAAAAAGTTAGGGACTGAATTCAAGATAGAGCAGACATAATAATACAGTCCATGCAATAGGAATTCTACCCAATTGTTGGTGTTTCGAGTTAACACCTAGTAAATTTCTAGATGCACGTTTCAGGCCCGGATGGTTTGCTAAGTGAACACAAGGATATATACTGGTTCAGGCCGAAATGCCTTACTTAGCCATGGTTTGTAGTAGGGGTTACAAACAGGTGAGAGAGGGAAAGGGCTCCCAAGTCTCTGGTGCGTGTGAGTGTGTTTGTGAGTTGATTGCTCCAGGCCCTTGCATGGCAGCCAGCCTTCCCTTTTATAGCCCAAGGGAAGGGGTCGGTTATAAAAGTGCCACCGGGTGGTCAAAAGGAAGAAAAGGAATCAAAGAGGAAAAGAAGAAAGAAAAAAACAAAAAATAGGTGGGTCGTCTGGCTTCCCGGGGTAGCGTCATCCTTCTCACGTGCGTCCTTCTGACCCTGTTTGAAGCTAAGATGGCTCTGTAGTGTATGGAGCTACGGCGAGGTGCCCTATTCCATGCAGTAGACAGAGTGGTGAAGAGTTGACCGAGACATATGTCGTTCTGGGGTTAGGTAGAAAAGTGGTGCCCTATTCGAAGTTGTGGCCATGAGGCACATGACGGAGTGGTGAGGCGCCACGCACCGCAGATACATACGGCGTAGTCGACGGGGTGTGCCAACAGTTGGCTAGACAGATGGCCATTTGAGAGTTGGCATCACAGTGACCCTAGGTACGATGACGTTAGTACTCTGGGTATGGTGAATGATGATGGAGTGTCGTATCCGAGGCACGTCCGTGCTCCGGTAGGTGGCAGGGGTATGGGTGGTGCCTCAATTATTGCGTTTGTACGGTTCGACAACCCTTGCGGACTTCCCGAGGCTTCATCCGACCCCCATGCAATGGTCGGGTGAGGCGGAAACCGGCCTCCGAGGGTCAAATTAGGCGGACCCCACTTCGTGAGGGTCGGGCGATTCGGAAGTTGCCAGCCAGGGATCGGGCAAGTCGGGAGTAGCCTGTTAGGGGTCGGTCTACACAATTTTCCCCTTGTAGAGCAGGATGGCCCTGTTCTATTGAGCCTAAACTCGTTAGAGGTTAGTTTTGAGTTTATTTAATTTGGGCTTTTAGACACCGTGTTTTTGCCCCCTGACACCAATCTTGCACTTAGTAGATCTGCTCATGAGCTAAGTGTAATAGTTAGATGCTCTTGAATAGACTATACAGAGTATTTCCTCACTATTTTCAACTAAAAACATGGTTTTAAATAATGGGCTACTCTACTTAGCAGCAGCCTTCTCCAAGAGCCATAAAAAGTTACAGCTGAATATAGCATAAATACTCGAATACATATAAAATGCTCTAGGATACATGTCCCATGTCTTAACAATCATTCCTTCAATAAATATATTCACGGCTATAATCAGCATTCATATTCATTCAATTAACAATGAAGAAAAAAAACCAACAGTTCCTCAATGGCACGTTAAATCATTCATTGAAGTAAAAAAAAAAAAAAAAAAAAAAAACCACAATGAAGAGGCATAGAATCTTATTCATCTCGAGCAAAGAGTGAATATTTGACTTGCACAGGATTATCGGTGCTAAAAAAATTGCGGGAAAGACAAATAGCAGTGTTTAGTGCAACCGTTGTAAAGTGCAATAGCAAAAGAATTGGCAATATCGTAAAAGTAGGCCCTCTGAAAATACTATAGATAGCTATTTAGAACCATGACTAAAAGAACCATGACTAAAAACAAGGTAAGCATCAGTGGATTGAATTCTATTCTAAAGAAGAAATGAACGTTAATGCTAAAGCATTCTGTATGACCACTAAGGTGCACTTCCACCAATGATGTAAGTGTTACATCATTTAATTTAAGAAAACACCATACAAAATACATGGTCATAGTCAGTTCTAAAGATATGTGCATCAGTCATACCTTATCAACATACGAACGCACCATGCTTTCGATATCCTGAACAATACTTTCAGGCTGCCCCTCTGAAAGAGAATATAATCAATAAACCTCTCCTGAAAAAAAAAACCACCTAATACAAGAAAATGAACAAAAACAATAAATGTATTTACATACCTACTGCAACTTTTGTTAGACCCGGCAGATCAATCAATGTTAAGTTGACCACTGCAATAATCAATTGAATTGTGTAAATATATACTATGAGGATTCAGGAGAGAGGTGCTTTTGCATATAAATCAACTGCTCTACAAACTAGTTAACAAGAAGCGTCCACTAGCATCAATTCCAATTATTAAAACATGACCAGGGAAACAAAAATGACATTGTAATGCTGCTTTTGTCAGAAAGAAAAGATATAGTGCTTAGTGCTATACACATAGCATTCAACTGAGACTTTTCGATTAAAAAACTAAAACAATAGTAATAATCTCCATTTTTCTTTTTTATTTAAAAAAACAGTGGCAGGCTGTGCCCAGGGCTTAGATACCATGTGGAGAGTATATGCTGAGATGAATTGGAACTGGAGATATTTGCTTTGTCTTTCCAGTCAACCTGTCAGTTTCATCTTGGATTTCCTTCCGCACAAGAGCTGCAGAGAACAATAATTGTTGGCATCTGAGATAGTATTTCTGCAATTTCCATGTACTGAAAAAAACCAAATCCACTCTGGGATCAAATGGCAACTGCTTATTACCGATTTTGTGCATTCTACTTTTGAATACATGTTTCAAAGCATGATAAAATGCACATGATATTTGAACTAGCTGCACAACATGGGAAACACAAAGATGATCATGCCATTTACACAAGTCGAATACTTAGACCCCAATGGCAACAGCAAGTGCAATGTAAGATAAGGAGTGTCATCCTCATGGAGCAGAAATTTTGAAGAGAACTTAAATAGGAGGCAATACAATTGCGTAATGTCAGAACCAAATTCGTTAATAATTGAGTAACAGTAAGACACAGCTTGTGCTGGCAGAAATACTAGTATACAATTATTAGTTTCAGTAAACATCGCATCCTGTGACCGTAAACATGGCCAATCGAGCATTCAATTATACTAGCAATCAACTTACCAACAAACCAATTTCATAGCAGCTTAGGCCAAGAATAAGTGAATAAATAACCCTATATCGCTGAAGGCGACGAAGGTTGCTTACCGAAATCAGTGAAGCGGCGCTTGGGCATGTGCAGGAACTCGGCGTACTCCTGCACCCCGTCCTCCGTCTTGTGCAGCTGCAGTACCAGTGGCCTGCGCGTCACGATCCCTACCAATCCAAACACAAGGCAAAAACCACAAACAATCGGGCCCCAAAAATAACATAGATTCAGTGAAGAAGGTAAAAATCTCTTCCTACCTGATCCTCGAGGCAGGAAGTCTCGCCCCACGATGCTCTCGAGCACCGATGATTTCCCCGAACTCTGTACATGGCCGCCCAATTAAGCGCCCTCGTAATTAAGCTACGGAACAGGCGAGCAAGCACCTAGAGGTGACGGAAAGGAGGCGGACCTGACCACCGACGACGGCGACCGACGGGAGCGCTTCCCAGAGGGTGGGGAGGGAGGCGGAGGCGTCCCCGCCGCCGTGGTCGCCGAGGACGGTGCAGGCACGCTGGATGCGGTTCACGAGTACGATCACGTTCTCCATGGTCGCCATCTTCGGGGTGGGAGGAGGAGGAAGCTCTGTGCTGCGACGGAGGGAAGCGGAAGATTCTAGAAGGGAGCGGAAGGATCGAAGGGGGAGAACGCTCCGCTGCCTGCCTGTGTCTGAGGTGTGCAGGCCGAGCAGATAGAGGCGTCGCTGCAGCAAGCTGTGCAACCCGTAACTGCTTTCCTTCTTTTCTATTTCTCTTCCGGTTTTGCCCCTGCGCATTTCCAAGTCGTCGAGCCGGAACTGCGCTTTTGGGGTTGACCGAAATTATTGAAGAGTTTTTTAATATTCATTTCGAAAAAGATTTCAACCTCTACTAGTAGTACATCACATCCCAGGTTTCAGTGGGCTGCACTGAGCGGAGCCCTCATACATGAAATTCCAACAAATTTTTTTGTGCTTCATACGAAGTGAAGAAAAGTGAGCATGTATACAGTACAGACTCGCCTCTCCCGAACGACTTGTTTTTCTTTTCTTTTTTTTACCTCAGCAACGCTAGCAAAACTCTTCGCTGGAATTCGGAAGGATAGTTTCGGAACGAAATTTGAGACGGCTGTCGGATAAGGGCAGTGGGGCCTTGTCTGGATGGACAGAGACAGGACGGTTGGTTCGAAATGTCTTTCAAAATTCCTCCTTCAGATTTCAAACATTTCTTAGTGCATGGTGGCCCACTTCTAAACTGACAAATGGGCCAAAATTAGACCGCAAGAAAACAACAACGACTCCAGCTTTTGACATACTACCTCCGTGGCGTATTAGGTTTTCATGCCATAAATTTAACCTAATATATAAAAATTTATATCTTCAAATAAATTTATTAAAAAACTAGATCTAAAATTTTTTTTGATAATATTAATTATGACACTAATCGATAATACTTAGTATTTATTAAAATTACTGACAATTATTTCTCGGAAAGAAAAACAACTTTTTTTAGGGACCGAGGGAGTGCACATGGCAGTAAAGCCAAAGTAGGCCTGTTTAAAAAAACAAAGAAAAATTGGGTCTAAGCGTAGTTAGCTACTGACCTTTTTTTAAGAAAAAGCTTTTTTAAAAAAAGTACGTATATGTATTCATTGGATAAGGATATGTTGTAGTCATACAAATACAAAAATATACATATAATCGCCCTCCTCACCAACGGCGTCATTGATGAAGAACACAAATACCATGAGCTAGAGAAGCTCCTTCTCCTAAAGGCTTTGAAAGGCGTCAAAGTAGTTGGAGCCATCGGTGGTCGCCCATCAACCGGCGTAGCAACCTAGTTCCTCTGGCTCCTAGATTTGAGCCCACCATCAACGACCACCATCTGAGGGAAGAAGAGGTCAGATCTAGCCACTAAACAACCACAACACCCACAAATAGCTCTATCCCCATGAACAAAAAAACCGATAGGATCCCTATTTGGCAGAGACAAAGACTCACCGGGCCAGGACTCCTGTACAAGCTTCGCCACCGATGGCGCTGGAGTAGCTCGCCACTGGGGCAAGGAAGAGGCCACAAAGAGTTATTCAATGGCGCCGCCAATACCACCACCCTCTCGATGACATCCGGACAGACAGCTCCACCGTCATCTGACGACGACAAATCCTGGACCTAGTAGGACTCGATTCTAGACTGTACATCCGCACGACATCTCCCTAGCCGGTCACTGGAGAAGAGAAAGGCCAGTGAAATCCCCGCCGGAAACTACCATCGCCTCCTTTTCGCCATTCGAAACTGCAGCAAAGGAAGGGGAAAGAAGGAGCAAGAACTAGGAATCTGTAGCTATAGCTGCCGGCACTAATAGCCTTTTGGGCTTCCCTCTTCCAATTTTCTTTATGTGATGAGTGGGTGACTTTAGCAATTTCCGGATCTACCGACTCAGTCCTTCGGAGGTGCTCATAGGGATAGAGTTTGCGTGCATGTGTTCATAGGGATGAGTGTACGTGTATGTTGTAGCGTTTGCATTGTACTGTGTAATTAAAAAAACAGTTCTCCCTTCATGGAGGAGAACAGTTTAAAATCATGTTTAATTTTCTATTTCTTCTTTTTTTGGCAATTTAGTTTCTATTTCTTTGTCAAATGGTCCTTTTTTAAAATCTAATAATCTTTTTAAAATCCAATAATCTTACTTCTTACTACTACTAATTAGAAGTCTCAATGAAAACACTATATTAATTCTCAAATGATGTGGTAGGTAGAAAAAGTCCTAGAATTTGTAATTTGTTATAAAATTATACACTACCATTATAAAAAATACATGAAACAACCCCTATTTTTGCATCTAAATTACCCTGTCATTATACAAAATAATTCATAATAACTTACTCACATATGTTAGTATGAAACATAATTTAAAGTAACCCCTTAATTTGCATCTAAATCACACATATCTTTTTTGACCGAAGTCAATAGGGAAACCCTAGCCTTTTTTATTTTTAGTTAATGCAGATTTGTTTAAATTTATTCTCATAGAGAGTCGAACCCAAACCTGCTGGATGCTACTCAGGTCCTCTAACCACTAGGCTAGAGCCCCTTTCGCAAATCACACATATCTTATTAAACACAATTCAAAATGACCACATAACATTGTATCTAAATTACCCATCATGAAAATAATTTAAAATAACCTTAAATTTATACTTAAATTGCGTGTATCTATCAATACAAAAGATAATATAAAATACCCTCTAATGATACTCATCTTTGTCATTGTAAAAGATAATGCAAAGTGGCCTCCTACATTGGCATTAGACATACTCATTATTAAGGATAATATAAAGTATTGCCTTTATATTTATATCTATCTCAGTTGTTATAAAAATAAACAAAAAATATCTCTCAAATCTATATGTAAATACTAACATTTGTTATTATAGAAAATAAACTAATATTTATGAAGTATGGTACATACTTATATTAATAAATTACATACTTCTATAACCGTGAAATTAAATAACCATAATGCCATGTCTCACCATGTATACCAAGTATAAATGTATAAATTAGAATAAATATTTATTTTAATAGCTTATGAAGCATGGAAGAATGTCCATTTAACAAACCATATAGCAACTACACTAGCAATTCATTTTAATTTATATTATTACTCCATGACAATAATTTTCATAAGTTGTTATTTTAAAAAATTATTTGTTTTGAGTCCAACATTATGTCATATTAATATTTGTAATTTAATTTCAAGCACTTTATGTTATACAAAACAAGAAAAAATTTGCTGGCGGATACTAAAATTAAAATCGCTTTGCCAGTGGATACAAAAAAAAAAATCAATTTGCTAGAGAACACCGAGCATATTAAATATTCATTTCTGGCTCAAGAGGTGAGAGAACTGCTATGGAATGACATTGCTGTGAGTTTTCACTTTAATGTGTTTGGTGTCCTTCAACAAATTTGGTACAAACTAGAGTGTCCATCAGTAAATTAATCTTTTGTGCAAAGTGACCTCACTTTCAGTGCAAAAAAAGAAGATTTAAGAAAAGATAAAAGAAGATTTAATAAAGATACAATAAACACAAGAGTTTTAACTTAACTTTAGGATAAAAAGAGTCTGTAGCGGTCAATAAAAATAAAAATTAAAGAATCAAAATTCAGATTTGTGACTTTGTAAGATATATGTAATGCAACAAGAGTGACCATAATTAATGGTGAGGTCTTAAAACAATTGCATCTTTAAAATATACAAATTTGTTGTGCAAAAGAAAAATGGAAATATGAATGAAAAAAAAATGTATAGACCATTCCCTTGCAAAAAAAA
The DNA here is from genome assembly GCA_015844335.1 of Chrysopogon serrulatus. Taxonomy (NCBI): domain Eukaryota; kingdom Viridiplantae; phylum Streptophyta; class Magnoliopsida; order Poales; family Poaceae; genus Chrysopogon; species Chrysopogon serrulatus. Next base: position 56,736 of record JADLZL010007141.1, read on the forward strand.
AAAAAAAAAAGGTTTATGATATCTGGTTGTAGACTATGGGTATCTATTATGCCAACTACTATGTTAGAAAATAAATAAAGACAAAGCATATAATGTCATAAACATAACTCTTTATTAGCCATATGCATTAAACAATAATTAATACTTATATCTTCTAAAACTAAGAGCATAGGTCGATGGACTAGTAAACCATAAAAAGTATACAATTCTTCAATCCTAGAGGTGGTTTTATAGCACCTTTTTACGAATTTCGATTCAACCCCGTATTATACATACAAACTTAATTACTAACATGTTACAAAACACGTACATGCGTGATTACACAAGATAGAAAAATTTTCTCTCCATTCTACATTTCTACTCGATGAAGTAGAAGCGCAGGAAGATTGGTACATCAAGTACAGATGCGTGCCTGCCCAATCAGACTGATCATCAGTTCAATTGCTTGTCGCGCTTGAGCTTCTGCTCGGCCAGCATGCCCTCGATGGCGGCCTTCCAGACCTTGCAGTGCGTCTGGTGCTCGAACAGCAGCTGCACCGTCACCCCCTCCTCTGACGTGACCAGCACCACCGGGAACGCCGGCCGCCCCTCCACCACCACCTCGCCGCCGCCGCCGTCTCCGACCGCCGAGACCACATCTGCCATAAACGGGCCGGGAAATCTATCGATCAGTCGGTCAATGAAGCTGGCTGTATCAGCCTATCAGGTATCAACACAGTACGCCAGGCCAAGCAGCTTGGAGCCAAATCACAACAGCGACGCTAGTACCAAGGTACAAACGGACCAATCGTGACGGGAATGGACTGGCCCTGGAGGATTGATTGGGTCGTTAGAGACAAGCGTGTCGGCCGGGGCAACCGGCCAAACGGCTCAGGTGTTACTATACGGTGGTGCAGTGACGTCGTGGTACTACGACGGACAAGCGCCTCGTCGTCGTCTTCCCCGGATCGACCGGCTGGCGGCCAGCCGAGCGCGAGGCGACACACAGAGCGCCGACCCACGCGCATGCACTTGCGCGCGCGGCGACGGAAAGCGTTGTGATGACTGTGCGTGCACGTACGATCGAGATGTTATAGTAGCAACTTACAGTCCTTGTAGGTGGCAAAGGCGCCGTGAAGGCGCTTCTTCCCCAGCCGCAGCACCACCGCGCCGTCGCCGCGCTGCGGGAAGATGGACACCATCCTCACCCGCACCCTTCCTGCATATATAAATCGAAAATGGAGTTCCTAGTACTACCACAGGATGGATAAATCGAAAATGCATCATGTCGCTCACCACAAGGCAGGCAGACTCTGAGAGTGGTGCCCTTCTGGATGCCAGCGCTGACGCTCATGGCCATGGCGTTGCTGCTGCTGGCGCTGGTGCTGATTCCCCTGAGGTCAGCTGCCCTTTGCTTCAGCGCCGCGGCTCCCCTCAAACCTGGCATCAGAAGCATCGATCGATTAAGACACGCACGAACATGCATGCAATGCAATTAAGCTCCCTTTCATTCTGAATCTGTGTCATCACGTTAAAATCCATGGCCGTGGTTTGCATGCAGTTGCTACATACATGTGGCAGCGGTGGCAGTGAGGGTGAGCAGCTCGGCGGAGGAGCGGCTCTCTAGGCCGGTCCTCACGGCGGACGTGACGCGCCCGCGGTTGGTGCCGGCGGTCTCCGCGGCCTCAGCGCACACGGTGGCCACCAGCGCCGCGGCGGACGCGAGCACCGTGCCTAGCCTCCTGTCGCCAGCGCTGGCCAAGGCCGCCGGCCTCAGGTCGCATGCAGACACGATGCCCGCGACCGCCGCGGCAAGTTGCGCCACCGACACGGCAGCGTGTGCCTGCGCCGAGTGCAGCCGGAGCTCGTCCCTCCGCCTTCGTCGCCGGCTTCCCGTGACTGGCACGTTGTCCAGCAGGAAACCACGCAGCATCGCCTTCATGTTTCCGACTTTGAGCTGCATTTTTTTTTGAGCAAGAAGGCATTTACTGTATCAGTTCCGACAAGATACCAGCTGTGCTTTCCTGTTTTGTCACTGCAGTTACACTGTACCAGTACTATTTTACTGTTTCAATCTTATGCGCCATGTTATGGTAGGAGCAAATTAACAACTGATTAGTATCTTGTCCTTGCTCCTTACTTACCCAGGCAGGCTGGACTAGCTTGTGCCGGCGCTGTCCGGAGTTAGGCCTGCCGCCGGCTACAAGTCTCTGTCAGGCAAACCAGGGATCATCATTATTTTTGACGAAAACCAGGGATCATCGTTAACACTGGGGCAATAGTTCACTGCCGAGACGTGAGCGCAGTGGCTGACTTACACATGTCTGATTAAACAATTGGTTTGTTCCCCCATTGAAACGAACCGTGCCAAGATGCTTTTCTTTGTCTTCGCCTCCGTCTCCTCCTGCTTCATCTTGCTCTGGGTCCTCCAGCGATGATCCCAGGCTCTTTATGAGAATAAATAAAACAAAGAAACCGTGAACAAGACAGAACATGCTGCACACTGAATAAAAGGTGGAAGAAGATGCGTGTTTTCTAAGGAAGATTTTCATGCACCAAAAACCAAATAGATAAGACTGAAAGTGAAGCGGAACTGTAGCATATGTGAAGATGTCGACACTCTGTTGGTGAAAACTGAAAGAGAAACTGGAGCCATGGTCCATGGACATAAACATACACTGGGGGAGAGTATTTGGAAGAGATCCGAGGAGGAGGGGCTCCATGTCCGAGAGAGGAACTCCATGGCCTGCTCAGGGATGACTGGCATCTCTTCGACGTGGCGGCACTTCGAATGCCGTGTCTTCTCTTTGCAGCGGATATCCGCCTTCTGCGCATCGACCGGTGCGCTCTCTGCCTGTTTGAACATTCAGCAATGGCTATATATATTCACACCAAAATCAAAGTAACTCAAAACAAATCTAAAAGAGATGGATGCAGCATCATGATGAAAAGAAAAGTATATATATGTAGGCACTAGGAACTGATGATCTTAGAACAACAGTTTAGTCTATCTCTTAATTTGTCACAAGATGCAGTTATGGCAGAGGCATAAACAGTTCTAAGAACTTAAAACTAGTCAGGCTGTAGTACCCTACTAGCCTTAGCCGACATCTATGGCCAGTTTCTATTATATAAACATGAAGCAGAGGTCTTGCATGATCACCAACCATTTGACATGACAGTGGATGGCATCTGTAGAAGGAGGCCATCCCAAACTCCACCCCTCGCCTGAAATGCTCCATCAGGACTGCTCAAATCAGGCTTGTGGCTGCGCTGAGTGATGCAACAGAACCGGATCAGTGAGAAGAAATGATGAAAAAAGATCTCCTTAGCACCGTCTTTTTATAGTTGATATTTGAGGGGGCAACTTCTTGTCGTCCACTAAATGTGATATCAAAGTCCTACCTACAGTATAACTCCTCTGTTTTGCGATTCCCATTTGTTACTCTGGACAACCCACTAGGAAACAACCAGTACAGATCAATCAGAATTATTGAATCAGATAGGCTGGACTGCCTAATTGACTGTAGACACAGTATGATTTGAGAACTTTGTTTCATGCGAGAGGAGTTTGCTTTCCTATGTGAAAATTGACCGGAGGAAGCTAAAAAAGGAGCTGTTTCCCACAGCTTTGATTCATGCGTGGCTGATCAACGGAACTTTCGTCTAGAACAGTTACAAATTTTGCAAGCCTATAATAACTTCAAAGACATATTGTTTAGAAGACTAAACAATGGTATCTATTGTGTTCAACTAATTTTACAAGGAAATAAAAAAAAATAATAAAATCAAAGGAGCAGATAAGGACAGATAGGACTACAGTAGCAAGCAGATGAAAGGCAGCCTGAAGATAAGCAGTCCAGAGAGAAGAAGAGCTTACCTTAGCAGGAAGCCCTGGATGCACTGACCTTGTAACACCTGCATGGCTCCAAGTGTTTATATAGTGAGAACATACCCAAACAAGCTGAAGCATGCTGGGTTTACAATGCGCCAAGGGTCAGAAGGATTCAGTATTATAATTAGCGTTCCCCACAAGATCTTTCTTCGATGTTATACTCGGAGTACTTCTCGCTTCCTTCTTTCTTTCTGGCTTGGATTTCCCCTTTGAGAACTCGTGGTGATCAAGTTGACTAGTAATCGGGGAATGGACCTTGCCAAAACTAACCAGTTAGAAGTTGAGTAATGTGGAGGGCCAAGGCCCAAGGAGATGGTCCTGCTAATGACAATTTGGCATTGTATATGATTGCCACTTATAGTGAATGAGTAAATAAAATATGTAATGCCGTTGGCGTGACTGAGAAAAAGGTAGTAAATGAGATGCACATCATGTGCCATATATACGTGGAAATCTGTCCACAGGTTGTAATAACAGTCTCTCATTGCAGAGAATTTTACAAGACACTGACAGGAGTGATGATTGTGATGCCGAATGAAGCATGGATTAGCTAGCAGTGATTGTAAATGAGTGCCTAGCCAAAAGGTGAGAAGGCGCCATAACGATAGCTTTGGCAGAAAGCAATTAACTGACTAGAGTAGTAATCTCCACTCTCCAGGGTACTACAGGGTTAATCCATGATTGATGATTCACCCAAGTGGGAAACAAAAATATACATCTCGCAGGATATGTGCAGTGGAGATGTTGTTAGTTTAGGTTGATAGGTTCGAAGCTTAATTCCTACTTGTGGTATGTACCTGATAGCATTTGCGGAGGGTAGGATTAGTAATCTATCTTGTTAAGCTTAATTCCTACTTGTGGTACGTACCTGATCGGTGGGTGGGATCAGTAATCAGCTGCGACCTGGTACGATTCGATCAGTTGCAACCTGGAAGACTTGTGAAACCGAGGGGCGGGCCACTCATTTTTCTAAAGGCTGAAGTACTGATGTTAATAGGAGTTGGATGGATGGATCAGCGACAGGTGATCCAGCGATTAGGGCGAAACCACATGCTCCCGCGCCCCTATATATGGACGCGCATCGTGGAGATCAACTTCTCCTAATTATCCAGTTCTTGAATCTCCTAGCACGGATTATAGGAGAGAAATGAAGGCGGCTTGAGGAAATAAAGAAAAGGAGGAATAGACGTACTGACCTTCCTTCTCCGTTTGGACAGGATCAGATGTTGAGAAGAGGGAGGGATGCCCTTGCCCTGTGGAGAACCTCTGCTGCTGCCTGCTGGGATCCAGGAAGTGACCAATGCAAGAAGAAAGCCGGCAGCGCGGTTACAAATGTTAAAAATCAATTTCTAGTAGTCGTTGCCGTAATCGCGGGTTTCAGGGCACGAAATCGTGTGACCGTTTTCAGAGAGATTTGGAAAGAAATGGGGGCCCGGCCCACACGGCCACGAGTGACCGACTGCTGTGTTGTCCTCTACAGGCTACGGCTGGCTTATCTATACCTAATAATAAAGAGGAAAATTTCTCGCTTTTTTTTTCGGCCCATTCTCATTTGGTCTAGTGTTTTCTTCCACTTCTACTCGCATCTAGCCCATCCACAACTGTTCAGCCCACTCTTCTTTCACTTCCACTCACATCCGGCCCACCAAGAGGGGCCCAATCCAGCCTCCCCAATGGTCCAACCACAGCGCGCCCACCTGCTCGGGGAAAAGGCCAAAAAATACGCTGCTAAGCCACGAGATTCGATCCCCGATCTTTAGATCACACAAGCCGGCTTACCACCACACCATCCAACAATTGATTTGATATTTTATGAAGTTTTCTTTTATTTATCGCTATTAGGTATAGATCTATTGAATTACGTTTTTGGTGTTCTCTTTTGCGCACGCTTACTTAAATACTTTCATGTGACTCGGTATGGCTCGAGAAAAAAATATGTTGCTAGGGTCTCAAAATAATTTGCTTTTCTTATATTGAATAAAAAATCAATTTTACATTGCAATGCATAAAAATATGTTGTTAGGGTCTCAAAAATAATTTGCTTTTCTTATTCAATAAAAAATCAGTTTCTGTTGCAACGCATAAAAACATGTTGCTAGAGTCTCAAAAATAATTTGCTTTTCTTATTGATAAAAATTATTACTACTATGGGTCCCTGTTGCCACGCATAAAGTTAAAATTATCAAGGATTACTTTATTGTTTATTTTCATGCAACGCATCCCATGTTAGTAATTCATCCTCTATCATTCAGATCACATAAGACGCCGTTGTCTCTACAATCCATATCCAAAACCACAAACATAGAGAAAGCCCCATAGTGAAAAAAAAGAGAGAAAACAAGAAGAAAAATAGTTCAAATAAATAAATCTCCAAATCTCGAGAATAAAAAAAAATAGAGAGAAAACAAGAACAGAAATAGTCCAAATAAATCAATCTCTAAATCCAATCAAAAGAAGCTCCTAACCAAAATAAAAAAAAAGAGCAAAACATTTCTATCTAACTTCCAATATAATTAAAAACACGCACGCAACCCCCATAAATTACAATGTTCTGGCTCGCCATGGATATGTCCACCTTTCGCTAGTTGTATGCCTCCTTTAGCAATCTTAGCCGGAATATTATGGAGGGAAGAGACCCCACAAAAGAATCGAACCTATTGCGTGAAATGACTGGGACAATGGAACACACGACGATAGCGACTTGGACATGAACCCATCTCTTCTTCCCCCGACCGATCAACTCCAACAGCTCCATGGCCATGGCCACACCCACACCCTTTAGGCGGCGGCGACACCTTTGTCCCCGACATCGTCTGGCGTGTGCGTTATGGTGGTCGAGTCCCCAACGCCGTTGAGTAGGCCACCAAGAAGGACGGGTAAGCCCATGGAGTTGCTCTCGGCTCATGCGTACTCTTGGCTTCGTGCTACGGTGGCGATTGTGGTGGAGCTGTAATTGAACACGCACAAAAAATCCACGGTCGTGGGTGCTCATTGCTAATTTAGCCCCGAATGGAGCGGCCGCGTGTGGGTCCACATAATGTGAACGGCAAGAGTCCTAGAGCAAGACAAAATCCAACTAACGCTTATGAGCATAAATAGATAATTACTTTAGCTTTCTACTCTTAAGAAAAAATTGAATGAATAAGTTTTTGTTATCCGTTGCAACGCACGGGCATATTTCCTAGTTATACATAAATAAACGGTAATGATACCGCTAATACGTGTGGATTTTCCCGTAAGCCCGCCCACCTTCCCTCCCGCAGTGCTGCTGGCTGATAGAAATAACATTGCATCTAGCAGCAGATCGGTAGGGTACAGTTCATTTGCAATGTTAAATCAAGAGTCCTAGACATCCAACTACAAGATCCGAGAGGGAGAGGAGTGTGTTGACGGTAGATAACGTCTATTTTTAACCGTCAATCTTCCTTGCGAATTATAACAATATCATAGAATAGGAGGTTATTACTGACAATTTCCACGAGTTTTGGTGAATTGTCTGTTTTCCAGGGAGTTATCCAGAAAGTGCATAATTGAGGATTAAAGTGCATAAAAGCCACGAAACTTAACCGCGACGGAAAATATCGCTAGAGGGATCAGGAAGGATCTAGAAGACACCAGAATAAAGCGGAGCCCGAGCTGTTGTGGGGTGGGGCCGCCCGGCCCCACCACCCAGGCCGGCCGGCCTGACAGGGTGGACTCCACCTGTCATCTTTTACGTGCTTCTCCACCGCCTTTGAGGATGCATCTTGGCCCTACATTAAGTCGGTTTGATCATACGGTTGATGTTCGTCTCACCGGACTATAAATATGGACCTGTACCCCCCTGGAGGAGAGCCAGATCAATGAAGAGCTGAAGAGCCAGAAACCCTGATTCCTATCTAGTAGATCTAGGCTAGTAATTAAGAGAGGCTAGTTCAATCTAGAACTAGTTTTTGCTTAGAGATTAGAGAGATAGAGTTGGAGAGTAGAGTTCTGGAGGAGTTCCGGCCTGTCGGTGCTTCTTCGTTGCTGTATTCTTCAAGATCAACCTCCCTCGCCCGGAGTTTGCATCTTGAGATCATTTGGTAGTCAACTTCTAGTTAAAGTAAGTGTTTTGTTCATATTATTCTTCTAGTTTGCAACTCTTATAAAGTACTTTGATCTTAATAGCTTCTTGATTGAAGTAGTATTCGTAGTGTAGACGTGGTGTTTGGGCTATGTTTGCTTGTGAATGTCCCCTAATTTTTCGGATAGTGGTAGCTCGTGATGGTGACTTATAGCTTCGTTGAATCCTCTATAGTCCACTTCACGTTAATAGATTTGGCAAGCAAAAGGTGTTAGTAGGAGAGAACTCTGATTTCTACTCCTATCTTATTAAGTTATCGCTCATGATCATATGATATAAAACAACCACTTTCAAAGACCAGAACTAGATAATCCACATTGTTCTTCTTGTTCTCGCTATTTTCTAGTTTGATTGTACATTGGGTTAAGTTTATAGACTTAGTCATCGTCACCTACTGTTCCTTTGGGTTTGATATTTAAAAGCGGGTTTATCTTGGTGAAATGCTACAACGGTATTGTATCTGTATGCTTGCAGATAATCTTATTTCTTGTGTGCATTTAATTAATACCAACAGTGTGCTAGGGTTTCGTTACCGAGATCGGATGGAGCAGCAGCAGTTGTGGCAGGAGCAGGCACCGCAGAGGTGTTCGTGTCGTTCGTCATGGTCATCGGCGCAGGGGCGTCCTTGACCGTGGCGCGTGGAGAAGGCGGCGTCGAGTCCGAGTCCGGCGGTGGTGGCCTTGACGACGTGGTCAGCGTCGGCGAAGTCGGTGGCGGCTTCCGTCATTTGGCGGCGCCCCAACTCGATCGGATTATGGTTGTAGGTGGGGTTTGGGGGCTCGAGGTGAACCTCATCTTGTGAGCCGCCGGCCCCCACCTCTATTTATATGCGCAGTGCGATGGGGGCCCACCAGCCATAAATGGGCTGGGCGCCCCCGATCAGGGCGCGAGGTCAAGGCCCGTTGGCTGTTGGGCCAAACGGTGAAGGAGATCAACCTAACATCGGCCACACAAAAATCCCGTCCATTTTCTTAAAAAAAGAAAATCTTATGTCCTCATCTGCTTCCGCTCCCCACCTGGCTCGCACATCTCTCTCGCATGCACCACGCCTCGTCTTCTCCGCGCCCCACATCTCGCTCGCTCGCTGCCATATGCAGCGCTCGGCTTGGGCAGCAGGCGCGCGCGCGCGGCTGCGGCCATGGCAGGCGCGGCACGGGCCACTGCCGCTTTCTGGCTGTGTTGCGCAGCCGCCGTCGCCGCCTACACACGGTGTCAAAATGCTGCCTGCAAGCACCGTGCCGCGGTTGGTGCTCAACAGGGGGCCCTGCCGCTGTTTCCTTGGTGCTCTCGCCCTCGGGCGCCGCTAGCTCCATGGGTTCCAACGAGGTAGGTGAGGAGGGATCTAGATCTAAGGCATCCATCCCCCTCCTCCCCTCTCTGGATCTCGATCTAGTTCCTCCTCTTCCTCTCCTCTCCGCCTCCTCACCCTTTGGATCCAAGGTTTTGATGGTGGCTAGGGTTGTGGCGATTCAGATCTACATGCAACAGATGATGCAAAATGCTTTTTATGTGAATTCTCTGATGTTGCAGTAGCTATTTTTGCGATGTTTCAATATTTTCTCCCCTTTGTTTTGCAGCAGCATCCCCATGTTTCTCGACGCTTCATTAGTATTATTTCTGTTGTTTTAGTATCTTTTTCTCTTTTGTTGCAGTAGCTTCTTCATTTTGTTGCAGTAGCTTCTTTCTCCTTTTGTTGTAGCAACTTCTTCTCCTTTGTCATGGTAGCTTCTTCTCTTTTGTTGCATTAGCTTCTTCTCTTTTTATTGCAGCAACTTCTTTTCTCCTTTTGTTTCAGTTGCTTCTTCTCCTCTGTTGCAGTAGCTTCTTCTCCTCTGTTGAAGCTTCAGTTTATGCATGTTGCAGTAGGTTAGGGTTTATCTTTTCACCATGTTTCAATGGGTTCCTTCGTTTGTTGCATTTAGTCTTGGTTGATGTTGCAGCAGGTCAGGGGTTCAGTTTTTCCCATGTTTCAATGGATCCCCTCGTTTGTGTGCATTAGCTTTTGGTTGATGTTGCAGCAGATTAGGGTTCCCCCCATGTTTCAATGGTTTTCTTTGTTTGTTGATTTGGCCTTTGGTTGATGTTTGCAGCAAGGGGTCGTGATGTTTTCATCTGGGCGGAGATCTCACCTTGTTGTATTTGGGTTTCTTCGTTTGTTGCATTTTTTGTTTCAATTTTTTGACTCCAGCTTGGCGGACTGTCATGTGTGGTGGGGATTAGAGGCCAAGCAGGGGCCGGTGCGAGCCCAAGTAGGGGCGAGGGGGTTGAGGCTGAGCAGGGGCTGTGTGGGGGGTGAGGCCATGGTCGGAGGCGAGGCCGTGCGGGGCGGAGCGCGGTGGGCGTTCCTCTCTTTTGTTTTTCATTTTCGTTTTTTTACTGGGGCTGAGGCGACGGGCAAAGGGGATGCACGGGACTGGTGCGTCCGGACGCCCCGTCCATTCCGGATGCCCGGGCGCCAGTTCGACCGATAAATAAACTACCTGGACTGGACCATCAAGACCGTGGTCTAAAACTACACAACAGTGAATCATTCGGAATCAGCTCCTTTTTTTCCCCTCTTTTTTTAGGAACAGACGTGTGCTTGTAACGTTCATACGGGGTATGAGAATGCGTAGTACGACGACGCGCTCCATTTGCGACGCGCGAGCATCGACAGTTGGACACCGATCCCGTTCGACGCTCGCGTTCCACGGTGGCTGGCTGACTGCTGCGGCAAGGGATGATTCAGCATGAAGACGGGATATGCTTTCGAACTCTTAACAATATCTGATGTTACTATACTAGTACCATTAGTATCCAATGAACAAGATTAGCATGTTTATGGGTTTACGAGCACTTGCACGCGCGCTGCAGTACAATTACTAGTACATAACGAGTACGTGCTGCTCTTTTAGGGGTACCCAAGTGCTCCAAAATTAGCTATACTGCTTCTATAGAATGCTTTCAGTTAATTCCCCTTTAAGTAAACTGCTTTTGTCCCTTCTTATTTATAAAAAGTGTTTTTGATGGCTGTGGGGACCTCCCCCACAGTCTTTTGCTGTCAAAAAAAAAAAAAATTATTCACTGCATAACGGCATTGTTTGGATTCTTAAGAACATATATGCTCTCTTTTTTTTTTTTTTTGAACCTTGCTTTTAATCTTTATAGAAATCCCGAAGATCCAAACAAGCCTGGGGCCGACTTTGCTGAAACGTTACTATTCAATGATGCTATCAGCTATCTTTGAATTGCGTACATTGAAAGAAATTAGGAGATTTACGCGGACCAATAAACAACATCCACCTCTTCTACAGCGTTTGGAGTTTGGACTGGTCTTTTACATCTGCAATTTGGTCAGTTCTTATCCAAACTCTTACGTGTCACTACAATAAGTTTGGAGACTTCAGATCATGTGCCTTGTTTAGTTTCCATTGACACTTCTACTCCGGAAGGACCATGTTTTTCGCTGGGAACTATGAAGATTTCCGGGCACAAGTTCAAGGGGGTTGGTTGTAGGGCTCTCTTCGCTCTGATGTCTGATACAGCCAAAAACTTGATTGCTAAGTTCAGATACCTTCTTGTCAAAACTTGGAGTCGAACTTTGTCTAACCTCAAAGACAACATCACTCGGGTCAAGCTTGTTTTGGATTTTCCAAATTTTCCTGAAGAATTCAGAGATTTATCTCTGGTAGAATGGAATTTTAGAGTTCTCTTGGAAAAGAAATTGCACTCTTCTAAAACAGCAGAAAGCCTATTGCTGGCAAAGAGGAAAATATCAATGGGCAACACTAGTTGATGCCAACACAAAATTCTTCCATGCAAACACCACTGTCCATGCAAACAGCAGAAATTTGATCACTCAAATTGCAGATGATTCAGGGTCTCTTTTTCTAGCCATGATGACAATGCTAAACTGATTTGGAATTCTTTCAAAAACCACCTGGGTAAAAGTGATTCCACTACTATTTTATTTGATCTCGCTCCCAGTTACTGGAGCTTATAGAGAAGTCTGAAATTGATCAATTTGTAAGGGCTTTGGGACCTGACGGCTTCAACACTAATTTCATTAAAAGGTGTTGGCCAATTATCTGTGAGGATTTCAATCTTTTATAAAAAATTTCTATGATGAACATGCATGTTTACAGAGCATTAATGGTTCCTTTGTAACTATAATTCCAAAGAAAGTTGATGCTGAGGAAGTTTCAGATTACAGGCCGATTTCCCTGTTAAACACTTCTATTAAGATTATCACCAAAATCTTGGCTAACAGGCCGAATGTGAATAAGGACATCAGATCTGAAGGAAATAGATTTTCCAGATTGCAGCATGAAAACCCCTTAAATTAAGTGGCATAATAAAAGCCTTTAAATAAATGGAGTACATTAGAAGAAGAAAAAAAATGGTGCAACATATGCTGAAGACACTTGGGAACAAGAACCACTGCAGTAGGCACCAGGTTTTGCACAGATCACCTCCAAGTTGCAGCTGAGGAATAGTGCAGTTCAGCAATGCACTCCGTGAATGAATCGCTGATCACCAGTCCAGCATGGCATTTCTCAGCGTATGCAATGACCGACCCATCAGCCTTTCGCATTTGCCGCTGCGGGTTCCATCTCTTGAAGAACAGACAGCAGCTCTGGGTCCTGAAAGTCTTTGATCAGCAAGCTGGCTCCTGCATCTTTCAGCACCTTCCCAGGGTTCCTGGTCGTCAGGCCGACCACAGGCACTCCGGCAGCCACACCAGCACGGACCCCCGATGCAGAGTCCTTCGCAGAAGGAGATGCACATGCAAGAACACAGCAGTACCGTTGCTTACTGACTATTTCGACTAGTGATGGTGAAAAAACAAAGCTTCAGAGGATTAGGGTGAGACAGCATCATCCATACTCCAAATATGAAGGTGTGTTCAGGCGATGCGTCGATGAGCTGGAGGGCCTTGAGGTACGGGTCAGGGAACGGCTTGGCCCGGTCGCACTCGCTTCCGATGACGAGCACCGGGAAGAAGTCGGTGAGCCCCAGCAGCGACAGCACCAGCTCGGCGTTCGCCCTCGGAGCGTTTGTCACCGCCGCTCGCTTCAGGTTGCGGCCCTCCATCCATCTGCACAGCTCGTGCAGTCCATCCATGGCCTTCAGCTGCCCAGGTGCCAACCTGTGTAAGGTTTCAGCTTCAGATTAGGTTAGTGTTCAACAAGCATCGAGTGGTGCAGGATGGCAGTTTGCATTGACACGATCATTTTCGGTACTTGTCCACTAGTACTGTAGTAGTGAAGAAAAACATCAGCATTGATGCCTTTTATTTGTACAAAAAATTTGGCAATTTTGGGATTGTAAGACGATAGTATCTTGCAGTATTTTCTACTATAGGTTCTGATTTACGAAATCGAGATTTTATGCTGTGACAGCTAGACCTGAAAAATGAACCAGCAGATAAATTTTAAACGCAGCTGAACCTGCAAATGATTGGATACATCGGTTGTTTTGCTCAACCGCCAGACATACGCAATTCTCAATGATATAGCCAAATTGAAATTAAGTGTTATATATGCTGTAGTTTCAAAAAGAAAAAACCTATACCATAGTACCACAGGGTAAATAAGACGAGTAGCCTACTTTCTGAACATGGCTTCTTTGTCATCCATGAACTGCATCCCCTTCTGGTGATCCATGTCCGGGAACAATGACCTAGCGAGGTCATCGTTGTGGGCCCCGCTACAGTTGGTGCTGTAGAACTCTTCAGTGATGGGAACACCATCGTTGAAACCGATCTGCGGCCAGACCGGAGAAGCTTGATCAGAATCAGATACAAGCTACCGCATAGTAGCTGAGAAGTTTTTCTCAAATACGCAAAAGGTTTGCACATCTTTGCATTAAGATCAAGAAACACTAAAACTTACAACGATGTGCCACGGATATGGCATACTAGGGGATACTATTATACAATTGGCTCTACCCTCCATAGTAGGAGAACATTGGCTATTTCTTGTTAATGATGCTACCTAGGCAGCATTGGCATCGGTCGGACACACTTGCTTGCGGCGCCTCACCTGCTCTCCTCGTAAGTCAGGGAAGAGATGTCGCATTGTCTTAGCACGCGAGGGGTTAAGCTAGTCGACGAAGATACTGTCGTAGGCGTTCTTGGCTAACGTGGTCATCTGTCTGTCGAGCAGCCCCATCCGCTTCATTACTAGCACCTCACCCCGCTTAGAAGTTGGGACGCGTGAAAACGCCTAGGCAGCGATCCTCTTGTTGCAGCGGCAACTCTTGTCGGTGAATCGTGGCGGTGGAGCTCCTGCCTTTAGCTGGCCAGGAGGGGAAGCCACTTCTCCTCTGGACGTTTCTAGGCTCGTGTCAGCATCCTATCCTCCCCTTCCCCCCTAGATGGCGTGACGTGTGGCTGCCCCTGCACAGGTGACAACAAAGGCAAGTCCGTTGTCCACTAGATAGCCTTCGCTGGCGAATGGTTTTCCACCAACAATGCTTCAACTTCCTGAGAGGTCGTCGTCGTAGTAGGCGGGCACCTCGGCACTGGTGGTCAGCAGATCAGCTCACAACGAGCGAGGCAACGAACTCCTCCAACATTGGGCCGACCCACGCGGGAAGCCCTATGCTTGCACACAACTCAAACAACAGTGGATTTGTCTCGAGGAAGAGTGTGTAGCAGCAGAGGTAGTGGCATTGCTGTCTCCCAAGCCGAGGCCCCACGACAGATTACTGTGGCACCACCGGCATCGTCTCAGATTCTGCCGACAACTCCGCACCACCCCCGCTCGGCCCCATCTATGCTCAGTGGAGTGTCGTGGGTTTGGCGCCACGAGCAAAGTGCCATGCTAGGTCACCACCCTTCGCCATCTTTGTTGCAGCAGACCTAGGCCGCTTGCAATCCCTAGCAAGGTGGGCTGAAGCCGTGACAACACAGGCAACATCGTGGCAACTGGCCAGTCGCTACTCGGTGTGAATAGAAGAGACGGTTGAACCTCTGTCACGAAGCTCTGGAGGGATCCTCTGGGCCTGTGGGGGATGTTTTGGGCAAGGCTCAACCATGGTAGCCATAGGTCACGTCTCGTGCTAGGGGAGGATCTCCTGCCACCGTCGACATTGGGGGTGGGGACACGTCCATAGTGGCCGAGGCGTTGGCGGGCAGGGACGTGCCCACTCTGCCACAGCCCGGAACCACGATTGAACGACTCTAGAAGCGTGGTGGGGACGCAGCTACCAGTTTCGCCGGGCGACAAACAGCATCCAGGTAGGTTGTGGGTGGTCGCCGTCAGCCTCCTCACCGTCATCGTCCACCCACTGACAGCACTTCGTGCGCCCTCCCGAGGAGCACCCTGGTTAGAACCGTGCCGCAGCTAGTGCGAAGGTGAAGGAGCTCTTGGGGTGACCTCGGTGTCACGGTGGGTCCCAAAGGCCCAGACTTGCTGCGCCCTACGGCGTGCTGGGTGGCCGCGGCAGTGGCGGCAACTAGCCTTGCCGGCGGAGGGGTCCAGGGGCGCCAGGTTTGGTCGCTCACATTTCTACGAGGTGGCCGTGGCGTCCTCATCTGTCCTCGATGTCAGAGGGGGTAGGGGGTTGGCGGCAGAGGCAACATCCAGCGCTCGCCGTGGGGACGCTAGTGGCGTCGTCTGCGACGCAGGCGGATGCTGTAGTGGCGCGTCCTTCCCTCGAGTGGCCGAGGCGGCGGCGTTCGCGCCAGCGCTCAGCAGGGGCTCGCGCTGCTGGAGGCGGCCGGAGTCGGAGGAGGGGGCCGTCGACCGGCGGCGGCGGCGGCACATCAACCAAGCGTGGATCCACGGTCTGAGGGAACGGCAGAAGCGGGGCTAGAGGGGGTCGGGGAGGGAGCATGGCTGCTGAGGCTGTGCCGCGCGCTCCCCTGCCGGATCCGGTGGAGGAGGCAGACGCGGACGGCGGCGGCGGCCGTTGCAGAGAGAGAATTTATTCCTACACACCTGCTGCAGGAGCTCTCGGAAGGCGCAGAAGTGGATGGGGTCGGAGTCGCAGAGCGTGCCGTCAATATCGAACAGGATGGCCTCCAGCGGCGCCAGCTTCGTCAGGGAGCTGCCGCTTCAGAGGTCAGAAGAAAAGAGCGACACAGATGAGCATGTTGCAGCGGCGAACAAGAGATAGCCACAGGAGAGGTTAGGCCGGAGACGAACAGAGACGTGGGTCCCAATGCCTCACCTGTTGGTCGCCATGTCCGCCGGAGTAGCCGCGCCCATCGTCATAGAAACGCAGCTGCGCTTCTTCCTCGCCCCTCTAGTGCTGAAACTAAGCTGTGGGCCTGTTGCTGATGCTAAGATGATGACCTTTTGTTCAGTCTAACACAGCAGAGGAAAAGGTTCCATAACATATGTACACATCCCTTTTCTCTCTCTCTCTCTCTCTCTATCTCTCTAGAGAAAATGTAGACGAACGTGAATAAGGGCATCAGGACTCTGATCAGAAGGAAATGGATTTCCCAGATTCCTCGAGGAAGAATCTTATATTCCAAATAGGCCATTTTATTACTGTTGGGCACATGGAAACCCCTTATATTAACTGGCATAATAAAAGCCTTTAAATAAATGGAGCACATGTACTACATTAGAAAGGGGAAAAAAAAATGGTCACAGCATATGCTGAAGACACTTGGGAGCAAGAACCACTGCAGTGGGCACCAGGGTTTGCACACAGATCACCCTCCAGATTCAAGCCGAGGAACCGGAGTTAGTTATTCGTTATTCCATAATGCAGTGTGACATCTAGCAATGCCACTCCGTGAATGAATCTCTGATCACCAGTCCAGCATGAATATTTCTCAGCGTCTGCAATGACCGACCCATCATCAGCCTTGCGCGTTTGCCGCTGCGGGTGCCACCTCTTGAAGCACGGACAGCAGCTCTGGGTCCTGAAAGTCTTTGATCAGCAAGCTGGCTCCTGCGTCTTTCAGCACCTTGCCAGGGTTCCTGGTCGTCAGGCCAACCACCGGCACTCCGGCAGCCACACCGGCTCGGATCCCCGATGCAGAGTCCTGCGCAGAATGATACGCACGAACACACAGCATCAGCGTTGGTTAGTTTAGACTAGTGGGGAAAAGAAAGAGAAAGAGCTTTCAGATAATCAGGGCGAAACAGCATTCGTTCATACTTCAAATATGAAGGTGTGTTCAGGCGATGCGTCGATGAGCTGGAGGGCCTTGAGGTACGGGTCAGGGAACGGCTTGGCCCGGTCGCACTCGCTTCCGATGACGAGCACCGGGAAGAAGTCGGTGAGCCCCAGCAGCGACAGCATCAGCTCGGCGTTCGCCCTCGGAGCGTTCGTCACCGCCGCGCGCTTCAGGTTGCGCTCCTCCATCCAGCCGCACAGCTCGTGCAGTCCATCCACGGCCTTCAGCTGCCCTGGTGCCAACCTGTGTGCAAGCTTTCAGCTTCAGGTTAGGTTAGTGTTCAACAAGCATCCAGTGGCGCAGGATGGCAGGCAGTTTATGTTTGCGTTGACATGATCATGTTCGGTTCTTGTGCAGAAGCAGTGAACAAAAACATCAGCATTGGTGCCTCTTAGTACTTTTTTTTTTTTTTTTTTTTTTTTTTTTTTTTTTGCAGTTTTGGGATTGTAAGACGACTGTATCTTGCAGCACTTTCTGCTATGGGTTCAGATTTACAAAATCCAGAGATCTAGACCTCAAAAGTGAACCAAAAGATAAAATCTAAACGCAACTGAACCTGCAAATGGTTAGATACTTGGATACATCGGTTGCTTTGGTCAACTGCCGGGCTTTTTCTAGACGCAATTGCCAACGATGTGGCCAAATTGAAACTAATTATTTATATATGCTGTAGTTTCAGGGGGAAAAAAAAACTATACTATCGTACAAAGTAGAACAGAGTAAATAAGATGAGTGGCCTACTTTCTGAACAAAGCTTCTTTGTCATCCATGAACTGCATCCCCTTCTGGTGATCCATGTCCGGTAACAGCGACCTAGCGAGGTCGTCGTTGTGGCCCCCGCTAATGTTGGCACTGTAGAACTCCTCGGTGATGGGAACACCGTCGTTGAAACCGATCTGCGGCCAGACCGGAGACGCTAGGATGAGAATCAGATACACACAGCAGTTCAGAGGTGACAAAAGCACAGAGACGTTGTTGCACACCTGCTGCAGGAGCTCCCGGAAGGCGCAGAAGTGGATGGGGTCGGAGTCGCAGAGCGTGCCGTCGATGTCGAACAGGATGGCCTCCAGCGGCGCCAGCTTCGTCAGGGCGCCGCCGCTTCGGAGTTCAGATTCAGAAGACCGAGCGAAGCAGATGAGCAGGTGTTTCAGTGGCGAACAAGAGAGGTCGCCAGGAGAGGCCCGGAGACGAACAGAGACGAGGGGTTTCAGCGGCGCACCTGTTGGCCGCCATGTCCGCTGGAGTAGCCGCGCTCATCGTCCAAGAAACGCAGCTGTGCTTCTTCCTCGCCCCTCTTCTGCTCAAACCACAGCTGCTGATGCTGATGCTGATGCTGCGTGAAGAGGCCGCTGGAGATGATGATATAGTAGAGAGGAGGCGGCGGGGCAGGGAGGCCAACAGCATGCCATGCCCGAATTGGATTCGTCTGCCCAGCGGCATGAGCAGAGACTGGCAAGTCGCTTTCAGGCTTTCTCCCGCTCTCGTCTCTGTTCAATTCAACGATGGGTGGGCCGTGGGCGCCTGTGGATAGCCGCTCGCCACGACCGCTCCTCTGTTCCCTGCCTCTGGCTGTCTGTCTGTAGCAAATGGCAGCCGGGGATAGCTGCTCACTCTCTCTGCTGTTGTGCTGCCTACCACCGTACTGAATTGAGAACCTCAATCCAAAGATGACGGCAGGGTATATGCTCTCTTGGAAGTCAAAGGAATCATGCTTCCATGCAATTGCGTGCCTAGCAGTCATGTTTTCTGGGGACTCAAACTTTCTCAACACCAGGTGTGCTTTTCTAGAGAGACCGAAGGGCGAAGAGACCATAGATCAACGCTTTGTCAACGCAGAGCCCTTATAATAAGGTTAAATTAAACATGATGAATCCACGGCTTTATTATTAGACAACGGATCAAGTGCAAACCAACCACTCCATAAAAACCCATGTAAACCACGGCAAAAAAAGTCATTTAAATTTAAAAAAAATCACACATGTAGATGATATGATGATACACAATTTTGTAAAATATCATGTCCAAACTTAACTTCATTTGTGAGATATAAAAATAACTAATTTCAAACCAGAAAGCTGTTCAGCTGATTTGTTAAAAATTTATTATTTTTGTATCTCACAAACGAAGTCGATTTTGGACAAGATATTTTACAAAGTTATGTATCATTATATCATCTACATGTGTGATTTTTTTGGTGAATTTAGATGACTTTTTTGCCGTGGTTTGCACGGATTTTCATGGAGTGGTCGGTTTGCACTTGATCCGTTGCCTTATTATTAATCAATCAAATGAGACCATCAGTGCAAGAGTTTAGGCCTTTATTTTTCGAAAAAATCAGGAAAAAAAAAAGAAAGAAAAAACAGGAAACGGCTCAATTCGGCAATTTCGGTACATTTGGCGAGAAAATTGGGGGCAAACCACTAAGGTGCCCCAAAAAAGGAAGCCCAGATTGGTTCGGCCAGGCCCAACCCAAACAACAAGATGGTGCGACAAGAAAAGGCCCAAACCAGTGGACCCCACACAGCCCATGAAGCGAGCAACCCCATCCGCAAGAAAATCTCACGATTTCCCCTCGCACTCTCTCGCACGCGCCGGCATGGCAACGCTCGCGCGGTGGTATCCACCACCACCAGCAGCAGCAGCAGCAGCCCCACCGGCCGCTGGGGCAGCCGCCTTACCGCCCGCCCCTCGCTCGCCGGCGGGCACCGCGCCGAGCCACGACCGTGGTCTCCCCCGCGCGCGTTCGGTGGCGGGGACTTCGACGGCTTCGTGCAGAGCGCGTGGCGGAGCGCCAACGCGGGGGCCGAGCGCCTCGCCTTCGAGGCACGGCAGGCGGCGCAGCGGCTGGACGGCAGGTTCTCGATCTCCCGGAGGCTCTCGGAGGCCTCACGTGCCGCCCGCGCCCGCGCCGTTGAGATCGACGCCGAGCTCGGCATCGGCCGGCGGTGGCGCTCCTTCTCCGTCGACTTCTCCCGCAACTGGCCCAGGGTTTGGTCTATACGCCCCCTCGCCATTTCAAGCTGTTTATTACTTGTTCCCTCTCTAATATATGGTTAATTTGATTTCTCATGTACAGTATCGGAGGGAGATCAGTGACTTCATGGAAACTCCCATCGGGAGAGCAGTAGCTGTAAGTTGATTGATAGCTCAAATTCACTCGGATTAGCTTGCTAACGTAGCTCAAGTTGGGTGCTTATAATTGATCGTAGGACGTGGATGTGATAGCTTGGATTATGTGGCATTTTGGCGATGTGCTACTAGTACTAACTAGTTTATTTCATGTCTCCCATCTGCGGATGCATAGTCCTATTGCTTTGTGTTGTGGTCTCATTGGTAGGCTTCATGCAGTCTAATGAGTAACTGTTACCACGGTTTATTTGCAAGCAATAACAAGTGGACAACGAAATTACACCCTAGTACTTATCATCTGACTGAGGGTTACTGCTATCATCTCTGGGAGCCTTAAATTTCTTTGTATATTTGGATTCCTAGGTATATTGCAATGTGATCATAAGACCTTGAGGATTCTATGAGTTTGACTGTGGCACAAGGGAATACGTCCTGATGAGCTCCTGATGTTGCATTCATAATTTTGTGCTTTGTAAGGGCAAAACATCATAAAACAGTGGTATTCTTGATAAAAGAAAAGTTTTGTAAAACATTTTCCTTAACACTGATGTTAGCCCTTCCAATCTCACATGTTCCTCCAGCTTATGGTCGAATATTTCTTTAACTAAAATATACTTATACTGCAATCAGAATATCTAGTTCAGCTTTGTTTTCAGAACAAAATAGTGTGTTTGGTAGATAAACATAAAACATTTGACGATTCTTCTGCAAACAGGAGGAGATCCTTTTCATTACTGATGTTTCTTAGCTATCCCTTTTATGCAGACAATCTTTTTCCTATGGCTTGCACTGTCAGGGTGGTTGTTCAGAATTTTCATTTTTGGCACGTTTGTGTTGCCATTTGCTGCCCCTCTTCTCCTTGGGACCTTTGGTAACAGGGTTGCCATTGAGGTAAGAGAGCATCTTTAATCTGTTATTGTTCACTTCTTTACTCACTTCAAAGGAGTCATCAGCTCTCATTGCAGAGTGTGTGATCATGCTTTACATACTTACTGAAGAAGTGTTAGTGAAATTCTCCAATCATCTTGCATTTTTGGTTTGAACTTTGCATGCTTTAAACTTTTGTTAGACTATTGTGTCTCTGCCAAGAGTTGTGTCCTCCAAACATACTCTGATATAATAATTGGGTTTCACGCTTCCCTGGCATGTAAAGAGACCTGTTCAAGTTGAATCCAATTTGGCTACTTTTATTAGCCACTGGATGTCCATATAGTTTGATAATGTTAAGTGATAGCACACGCTTAATTTAGGTGTGTTTTGTAGCCTTCTTGATAGTTGAAGTAATCATTTCTGCGCCAGCATCTATTATCACACGCACGCAATTGCAACATGGCTACTCTTCAGCCTTCAGTCTTCAATCTTCATATCCTTTGGTGGTGGTCAACTAGAAGCCAAGTATGGTTTGAACATACTAGTTGTTCCTAGTAACTGATGGAGCAGGATTCATTTGCAGGGAACATGCCCAGCATGCAAAAGACATTTTGTGGGCTATCGCAACCAAGTGATTCGGTGCATGAACTGCCAAAACATTGTATGGCAGCCAAATACAAGCTCATCTGGAAGCACTAGAAGTTCACGAAGCTCAGAACCTGATGTAATTGATGTAGAATACGAAGAGAAGTAAGAACATTGTGTCCCACCCTGCACCGAAAAACAAAAATCAGGTGGGCGGAAGAAGAGGCAAGGCTTAGACGCAGGCTGCACCTTCATGAGCTGTTTGTAGATTTGGTTGTTTCAGTATTTGTGGTGTACATTACGTGCTCCTTTTGAAATAAAACGGAAATTTAACAATGGGGACGATGTGTGACACCTTTCGATTTTACGTTCTGGCGCATCCATAGCTTATTGTACTGTTGCATCTGAGTACTATTAGTGTTTATCTTGTAAAGCAAGAGTGGTTTTGGTTTGAGCCCGTACCAGTCATCGACGACTGCAGGATTGATTGGCATGGGCAGCAGGATCGTTTGGCTTCTCTTCTGATGGGCGCTCCCGTGCATGTTCATCTGAATTATAAGAACGGATGGTTTCTGAATATGTATCGACTGATGGCAACGTCAGAGGCGAGGTGGGCCTTGCTGGACACAGTGTGGAAGGAAAGCCGGCACCGCCAGCGCCCAGCTCCTGTGTCAGTGTGTCACAGCGTTCCTCGTTCCGAAACCATGCGAACTCGCGAGTGGACGCCAGGACGGCGGCACCCTGTGATGGATGGTCGGGATGGAGGGACGGTGTTGCGATCGGACGGACACAGTAGGAGGATGCACTGTAGGAACGTTCATTTGAAGCCCTGTTTGTAACGCGGAAGAGAAACAAGAGATCTTATATGAAGCCCGTTCCTAACGCGGAAGAGAAACAAAAGATCTTATATGATCCACAGGGAGGACAGGTAACATGAGTGCCGTGGGCTGTTGTCTTTAGCTAAGCCAAACCAATTTTTGGCTTGTCCAAAAGAAGACCTTCATTTGGTGATAAGACGGTTTGTCGGTCCCTGCCCCAATTTGACCGGTCAAAATTACGGCACTCCTAACCCACAAACTAGATAGTATGATAACTAAGCAAAGCAATGATGTATAACTATATTTATTGAAGGGAGATAAAGAATTTGTTTCTTATACATAGGAAATAATGTCTATACGAGAACCATGACACAAATAGATGTAGTTGGTAGACGATATGAGAGAGATGATAGATTAGCGAACGGACATTTTATTTATAAAAACTATCCATCAAGAACATTGTTTTTACAAATAGTGTCTATATTAATTGACAAGTATGGAAGCTATCCCATAATTTCTGAGTTGTGAACCACGGTGTGTGCAGCAAAGAACTAGCTGAGCTGACTATATTCCATCCACATTTAGAAGATATCATAACAATTGCCACCTATATAGGCAGCATGACAAGCTACTCTCATTCTATCTACATTTAGAAGATACTCTCTCTGTCTTAGAAAAGATGATGTTTTGGGTGTTTGTTCCATAAGTTTGACTCGATTTATAGAAAATACGTCCAATATTTATATCTCTAAATAAATTTGTTAAAAAAACTAGATCCAAAGATATTTCCGATGATACTTGGGAAGCGAAAACGACCTTCTTTCTGGGACAGAGGGAGTATAATAACAATTGCCACCTATTTAGGCAGCACAACAAGCTACTGTCAACATTTCAATCACATTTACAGTGAACAGTAGGCAATGGCCTGCACCTTAGCTGAGACTCTATAAATAGTTCAATTTGCTTTCTTATGTCAAACCTGAAAATTGTTTTTATTTTCCAATGACTTCAGTTATTTTATTTTTGTGGGCCGCAAGTATATGACATTGCCAGTTGGTTCTGTCGATGATCTACTTCTATACTCAATGATGAGCCTCATTCTGTGCCCTTACCTATAGTCTCTTTTCCTGATGACGAATAGAAGACTAAACTTTGCATAAATAGGTTCATATACACACACTGGTCAACAAAAAAAAAAGGCCCTAGAGTACTAACAATGTTATACCTACTGTTCTTAGTATAAAGAGCCATTTACTTTTCTCTTTGTGCTTTTAACTACTACTAAGTATGGATATGTTCCAAAAAAAATCACAACCTGTACTTTCTTTATAATCGTTGCTCTTGGTGCTCTGAGTCCATACTGCGTGTGACAACATAAATGATATTAATATATTACCTTTGTACATTTAATTGAACATTGGACAGACTAGATACAAACAAAATGGATGTAGAAAAAAAATATGACTTTTAATTTATGCATTATTCTATTTTGAGTCCATCCATATGCATCCACTTTGTGACAACATCTTTGAGGTCTGTCATTAGGTTTGGTGATTATGCCTGGTCCTGCGACTCTATGAGCATATTACTGCTACTTCGATGCTTGAAAACTATTCCAAATGTTATATGCTGATGTATTCTGCCCTTGAATTGATCTTTGTTTTTGTGCACATATTTTTTATATATTTCCATTCTTATCTAGGTTGTGTACTGAAACATGCATAATAGGTTATATGTAAAGATTATCATGCACAAAACAAAATGGATATGTTTTCTACATATTTTGTTCATAATGAACTTACTTGATAGTGATCCTCTCCAGCATACAGGATTTTTTTTTTTTTTCATATTCACGGATATATTTCCTTATTTTCATGCCATTACATGTTATTTTGTTGTTTGCAGCTTCTTACCTCTTTTGAATGTATTCATCTTAGGCACTAACTTTTCTGACTTTCTTATTTAATGGCGACTGAAACAGCTTATCTAATGGTTCTTTCTTAACACACTCAGAAATATCCCAACAACCAATCCTAATTATTATGCCATTCCATAAAGACATGGTGGTGTATCAATCAATTCTATTCCACAAGACAAACAAAAATAATGAGAAATAGTCATCCCATAAGGAGATAGTGGTGTATCAACTAATTCTAGTTTCACAAAACAAACAAACAAAAAGGAAAATAATCCACCACCTCGTTCCTCTTATGGAATTGGAAAGAACAGCCTTCTTCCATTCTAGGTCACCTGATTCTGTTAAAAATCCACAACAAAATCCAACTTTGTAATAGGGGAACGTATCTAGTGCAAACTAACTTTCTGTGAAAACCCGTATAAACCACGGTAAAAAAGTCATTTAAATTCATAAAAAAATTCACACATGTAGATAATTTTTTTTTGAGAAGTCACCACACAACACGCACACACACTCATTCCTATGAACACACACATCACTTACCACTTAAAGCATAACGCCGATAAATCCGGAAAAACCCACAAGCGTAAAGGTGCGAGCACCAAGATACCACTTAAAGCCCGGTGGATAAAGCTTGGAAAATCTCAAAAGGACAATCCTACCATTTGAAACCGGTGGGCGGGGGCCCATTCGCACATGTAGATGATATGATGATACATAACCTTACAAAATATCTTGTCGAAACTCAACTTCGTTTGTGAGATATAAAACTAATAAATTTTAATTTTAAAATTCGTTCAAATGATTTGATAGAAATTTATTATTTTTATATCTCACAAACGAAATCGAAGTTTAGACAAGATATTTTGCAAGGTTGTGTATCATCATATCATCTACATGTAATTTTTTTTTAGTGAATTTAAACTTTTTTTTTTTTATAGTGGTTTCAGACGGGAAGTTAAAACGGAAAGTTAGTTTGCACTAGATACGTTCCCTTGTAATAGACCATAATGTATATAACCCACATGTAATCAATAGTCAGGGAATATGGAAGTGGTAGATGGATAGTCAATGCAGTATTCCAATTTTGCAGGACCAGACAGATTAGTAATCCAGCAGCAAAATTTGATATCTGAATACATGATCTGACAATTCAAACAACAAGTGTACAAACGAGTAAAATGATCAGTAAATTGTGCACTTGATCACCACAGCCTATTATGCAATGCGACCCCAATGAAATTTAACACCACAAAAAAGAACAACAGATTCTATCATAAGCCTTTTCACTCCTGATCTAGGTCGAATGCGAGAACTTCTTGACGGACATCAACGACTTCCTCCACCTCAACTTCCTTAGCCTCGTACTCTTCCTCCTCATCACTGGCCTCCCCATCCCTGAGCTCCCTCCTGTAAGCGCGCTCCTCCTCGTGCAACTGCTTCCACTTGGCAACCCATGAGTCCCATTCTTCCTGGAGCTGTGTCCGCCTCTTGCGGTCCTGCTCGCTCAACTGGTTGAATGCGTCCTGGTCCTCTTGTTCGTACTTCTTGCTGTACTTCTTCAGGTTCCTTGAGATCTCTTCTTCCTTCTCGGGGGTCAGTAGTGAGGGCGGCCTCGGGCGCCATATGAACTGTACCATTCAGTCCATACAAAAGATACATTACCACAGAAAACAATTGTATATCATTGAACTGCATCCAAAAGGGGAGAGATTGAACATTTACCTGATAGAAATGATCCTTTGAAACCTTGTAAAGATGCTTGCCATTAAAGGACCATATTTGAAAGCCGTTCTCCATTTCATGAACTGAGGTAACTGCAGTTGCAAGATATCTGAACAAAAGGAGTTGCAAAATTATTTCAATACATTTAACTTATTAGGGCTATGGGTGCCCCAAGACACAGTATGACTACTGACTGCATGGCCAAAATTTAGAAATATACAACTTTATGCATACAAGGTGCATGGAATTTAACATGAGGAGACATCTGAACAAAAGGAGTTGGTACCCCAAGACACAGTATGACTACTGACTGCATGGCCAAAATTTAGAAATATACAACTTTATGCATAGTAGGGACTTGATTACGTATTTTTAACTATATTATCTAATTAATGTCAGCAAGTGGAAGCAGGAAATTTCTGAAACCAGTGACTAGCTCACCTCCCAGTTGGATCCCACATGATATCAGTCGCCATAAAATGCTCTCCTGTTGCCATTGTCTCTAGTTCATCAACATTGTAGAATTCCAGCTGTCCGTTGAAACCCTTGAGTCCAGCAAGAACAATGAAGCGCCCAGCAGGAGACCAGTACAAAGCATTAGCTTGCTTGGACTTGAGGGTTGTGAGCTTGGACACACGGCTAGTGTTATTGGCTGTTCGCATGGTGTAGAAGCTAACATCAGGCCTAGGGCCATCACCATGAATGATAGCAAAGCGATGTCCTTTAGGTTCCCATGCAAATGCAATGATCTTGTCATTCTTGTTCTCGAGTTCAAGGACCTCAATTGGGATATCCCTCTCCTTAATTCTAAACAGCTCAAACCCAGTGTAGGTGCTCTTTTTTGTTTTTGTGTATCTATCAACTTGAACAGCAAGATATTCTCCACTGTTCTGCCAATACATCTTGCAATCACTGACACTGAAAAGATTTTTCTGTCGCAACTCCTCTTTGCCAGGGATTTGCACTAGACTCACCTATCAATAGAAGGATCAATTTTAGCCTCCATCAATAATTATTGAATAAACATGTATAAGAGGTATCTGTTCCACAAATTTATGCTCACCCTCGCAGGCTGATTTCCACCACCCATTTCAGGCACGAAAAGAGATATGATAGGATCAGTGGGAGACCAGCTGAAGTCCACTACATTTTCTACCTTCAAAGACTTCTTATCAAGAAGGGAGAACGTATTTGTTTCATAGACAGATATTATATTCTTCCCAAGCCTTGCAAAATATTTGTCGTCCTTTCCTCCACCCCACCTTGAACATGTAAAAGTACAGTGAGCATCCAACTGGAACAACATAAGAAAACATTTATGCAGCAATTAACAAACACAGCCCTTGTGCTTTCACCTGAAAATAGGCCATGAAACACCAGAAACCCCAATATTCCCGCCAGTAGTATAATCATCGGCGCTTCCCTTAAAGTCTCGCATCACCTTCCCAGTCCTTACATCAAAGATATTCAGGACAACCCTCTACAGGATTAACAGTGGGTTAGTCAGAAAGGAAAAGCTATTTCTTAAGAAAGAAGAAAGAAAAGCTATGAGCAGAGATATGAATGTGACAAAATCTTACATGTGTGTCTCTAGGGTTACTGGGCTCATGGCTGCTGTATGTGACCAAATATCTCTCGCCAGGAGAGAAGTCAATCAGTTTCACCTGTTACAAGCCACTGTCAGCTAGAACATTAAACACTGGATACAATTCAGCGTGGTGAAAACCAGTACCATGGGATGAGCAAAACGCATCAAACGCTCAAAGCCATTTTCACCGCCCCACACCTGCGATCCCTGCCTATGAACTGTTGCCAAGTATGTTCCCAGAGGGGACCACTGAATGAAACTATCTGTCCAGTACTGGAAAGAAAATGAAGTAAAACAGAAGGATAAGTACCTATATAGATTTTATTCTACTCACTGAAGTACCAGACCATGAAGGTATCTTTTAATCAATTGTAGCAACAAGTAAATGCGAGAAAATGAAGTACCTGCTTTTGAAACACAAGCTCAGGTGCTAGCTTTCTTGCATCATTCCAATAAACTTCAGTTAGTGTGCCAGCACGAATGACAAATTGGTCTCGGGCCTTTTCATCAGTAAGCCACTTCAGAAGATTTTCCTGAAACGCAGTATCAAGATATTAAGCAGTGTTGCACGACAAATTTAGCTGCTTCAAAAAATTTGAGCACTAAACAGAAGTAGCCATCTAGGTAATAGAAGGAAAAACTTACTCCAGCAGTGTATGGCTTAATTTCAGCGGGGGTCCATGTGTCAGGAACTTTCATGTACTTCTCAAAATCATCAAGCAAATTAACTGCAAAGATGTGAGACTTGTCGAGTTTGTACCCATTGGTTTTTTCCCTAGCCAGCTCAGCTTCCTGGCAAAAAACAAACAAAGTTACATATTAACTAACTGGCAATAAGTAAAGGAGACTTATTTCTGCTTCAACCATCCAACAGGATGGATAATTTAATGGAATTCAAAATTATTGAAGGAGGCAAAAGCAAACACAATGGACTATAAATAATGAAGTTCAAAATTATCAAAACATTTTCATAGATGTTGGCATGTTTGGATAGAACGACCAGCACTAAGGCATCACTCAAACTACAAGAATGGTGGCAATGGCTAGCCAGGGATGAATTGAAAAGATAACATAATCAAGACATTGGTCATTACTACATTGTGTAGGTAAGAACTAAGAAGAAAACACAACCACAAAGTAAACTACCTGAGGGGTATTATACTCAATGAAACAGTAGCCATATGTCTTCTTTGTCTCTGGGTTTACAGGCATCCATAGGCCATTTTCTTTTATCACACCAATTTGGCTGTAGATCTTGCGTATGACATTCTCAAGCTTCTCAAACTTTTCTGGAGGAACAACTGGTAGATTGTCCACAACAATAATGTTGGATAAACCCATTTCAAGTTCTGGAGGATCCTCACTATGAAGTACCTCCTCGTCATCACTGCGAATCGTAAGAATATTATAAGCAAATAGCAATAAGCAACACTTGAAACAAATCAAGGATACTATAACCCAGAAAATCATATGATAGTCATTCATACTAGATGCATATCTCAGAGCACTGAAGATTTACATTCTCATCGTGGAGGCATGAACCCTTGTGTAGCTAGCCTACTATTTCGTGAACTATGCTTACTGCACAAAATGCGTAGCCACAACAATATTCCTAGCAGCATATTAAAGGAGACAATCAACAATACAGCACAAATCTGCATAAATGCTTGCAGCTGCAAACAGCAAATCAACACCACAGATTTATAGGATATCATATTTTCTTGGTATTTGCCAGACTAACAAGTGTATACGCTCACCACAAAAAACAAAAATCTAAAAACGTCTTTCGCAACCACAAAACACAGTACCAGTCCATCCGGAACAGGACTGTCAATCCCGACGGAAGCCAAAATTAAAAAAAAAATCGCTCAAATCCTCTCTGCACATCAGCTGCTGCCGGGACCTACAACACGACACACTAGTATTGCACGAAACATACAAAATCCCACAGTAGACGCTCGCATCTGGGAAAAACAGAATTAGGGCAACCAAGGCCACCACATACTAAGCGCGTTAAGCTGGCGCCTGTCACTGATTGGGACCCGACGTGAGGCGGCGCGTGCATCTACCTGAGGATGCCGAAGTCCTCGCCGGCCGGGAGGGTGATGGTGTCCAGATCGACAGCGGAGAGGTCCACCCCGAGCTCCCGCGCCCGCGCCTCGATGCCCTCCATGGAGATTGCCAGCGCCATCTTCTCTTACATACGACGCCTGCGAGAACGAGGGATTAGGCAGGGATTCCTGCGCGCTGTGGTGGGGGTGGGGGCGGAGGTGGCGGCGGCGCGTGTAGAGGAGTGCGGCGGCGCGGGGTGGGATGGATGGAGCTGGGGTTTTGGTTGGAGTCGCGAGGCGAGACTCTTCTTCTTATGAGCCCATCTGACAGGTGGGCCAGCCGAGGATCTCCCGGTCTACCGCCTGAGAAAGTTTCGTAAACCTCCTTGCATGTCTTGCATTTAACAAATGATGAGAGTCTTCTGCCTCTATTGTTGTTGGGCTGAAGGGTAGCGAGCGTAACGGCCCACGCGGGCGGGTTGCGGTACTTTTTCTATAATAAGAAAAAAATATATCTAATTTACCTCCTCCATAGTGAGGTTGTCTAATTTTCCTCTCTCATCTGCCAGTTTCTTTTTAACCCTCCATAACTTTTAAAAATTATTCACTCAATTGAAGTAGTTTTTAATGTGGTTCTACTAATGTTAATGTTAATGTGTCAGTGTCACATGTTAGAGGTGGTAAATCCGAATAAGTTGAAAGTTCTAGGAGATAAATCGAAATACAGTATTTTTACAAATATTAAAAATTAAAAACTTATCCAAAAATATTTAACTTGTGCCCTCACCAAAATTCGTCCCTTGCACATGCACTAAATCCCTGAAAATCACGGGAACGTCGGCAAAGAGGCTTCCTCAGTGAATGTTTGACATACGGCAGCCTACAAGATCTTAACTCTGAACAGACCTAGCCGGTTTCGGGTTCAAAAGCGTGCTAATCAAATTGACCTTGTAATTGACAAGGAGAAAAATATAGTTAGTAATACAAGATGGAACGTATTTGTCCAGATAGTTCCAAATATACTCCCTCTGTCCTAAAAAAAATATCGTTCTCGCTTCCCGAGAAACGATTGCCGACAATTTTTAAAAATAGTAAATAACATCAATTAGTATCACAGTTAGTATTGTTGAAAAGATCTTTAGATCTAGTTTTTTAACAAATTTATTTAGAGATATAAATATATACGTATTTTCTATAAAATCGAGTCAAACTTCACAAGACGAACACCCAAAAATCGGACGGGGAGTAGAAAAGCCGCCTGAGAGAAAGGCTATCGACTAGTGAGTCGATATCCCTGAAATAGAGCTATCGGCTATTTTAAAGAAAGGATTATGCAACTTTAGCAATCGACGCTTAATAAACAACAGATGATGGGCAAATTAAAGCATGGTGATGATACACTGCTTAGACTCGGGCTAATCAATCATGACAAGTCGTTCCAATCCTGTATGAATCAACAGTTGAAGCACAAAGCAGTTTACATAGCAAAATCCGCTAATGAGCCGATATGGTTCATGAGAAGGCGTGACACACGGACAGTCATCTGTTCTATCAGTTAGGGTCAC
This sequence comes from Chrysopogon serrulatus, assembly GCA_015844335.1. Classification (NCBI taxonomy): domain Eukaryota; kingdom Viridiplantae; phylum Streptophyta; class Magnoliopsida; order Poales; family Poaceae; genus Chrysopogon; species Chrysopogon serrulatus. The sequence continues at coordinate 88,085 of JADLZL010007141.1, forward strand.
GGTGATGCAGTTGTGATAAAGGACAATAAATAAAACACAAGCGAGAAATAAACATATGAATGAAAGCATGTCATACTCGTGAAAGCACATGGAGCCGATCCGGCACAGTAAACGAACAGAGTGGTGTACTTGCATCAACTAAGCTCGTTAACTAACAATTTCGAGCTTAAAAGCCATTATTACTAGTGAGGGTCACGGAGATGCAGCTATGGTAATCAGCGATAATACAGATTTATTAGCTAAGGGCTAACTTGATGGTCGAACACGCCCGCACATTGTGTGCGATCAAGATCATACTGAACAGTCGATCTAATGCAAAAGGTCGTCTTAGCAAGATGTTGCACGTGTAAGAGTAAAAGACCGCCGATTGATATGATGTGCTGCTGATCTATTTTGACCTTGATCGGAATAAATTGGTGATATTGCTACGATTAGTAAAACTAGAAAACGTGCCCGTGCGTTGCAACGGGAAATATAACTTGCTGTATAATTTATCTAGATGATTTATAGTTAAAAATTTATCTATTACATTGTGCTCTACCTCATGTATATATGAGCACAGGACCCCATGACATTTGTTAAATAATCGTCTATACATTTCATTCTCTCTTATATCTAACTCTAAATAGTTTTTGAAATTGCATCGAACTCTAAATAGTTTTTTAGATTGCATCGTATGTTTAAATTCATCTTTAAACCAAATTTTACTAATCCGGGTGTCGGAGAAGCAGCAAGGCACGGGCCTTGACTTCAGGCCATGGGGACTGGAGATGCCACCGGGCGTCGAGAAGGCATGCCTTCGGGTGGTCGTGCCAATGCGGGCCCTACACCGCCATTTGCTATGGGCATTGCCAAAGGAAGCTAGAGGGTAGGGAGGGAGTTGTGGGATTCATGGCGGGAACAGTGTGTCTCCTGTCATGGGAATGGGGTTCGTCACGGTTGTCGCGAATGCACCACCTAGGGGCCACCCTGCGTGGATGGCGTTAGTTGCGTTGATGAAGCCCCGCTCAGATGTGTGGCGGCACGAGCCGCATCAATGAAAGCCCCCACCGACCTCCTGCTTCGCCGTGTGTGCACCTTGGGGTAGTCGTGGTCACCGCTAGAAAGTCGCGCACGCAGTAGGGGGTCATGCTTGGGGAAATGGCGGTATAAGTGCGGAGAAGGTGAGCACGCAGGGGAAGAAATGGATGAAAACCATCCTTTTCGGGGCTTGGCTTAGAGCACCAAAGCAAATAGGTGCCGAGTGGGTGCCTACCAATTTGGATGCTCGAGTAGGGGCCCCGCTAGAGATGTGTTTTTAGTATGGACATTCATATTTAGCTATGAGGCTTAAGTAGCAACTCGGCTGGAGTTGCTCGAGAAAGCCATAGAAGGATGAGCCGGGCTCTCAAACTTTGATGAGAGGGTACGGAGCTTGTAGCGAGTGATGATGACCGAAGGTGTGATTTGGTTGGGCCGTTCGACAAGGGGGGTGTGGAAGCGAGCCTCTAGCGAGTGACGGCCGCCAGGAGGTGAGCAACTGGTTGGGCCATTGAGAACAAGGATTAGACTGGGCTAGATGAAAATTATCGGATGTAGAGAAATTTGATCTTTTTAATATTACGACAAACAATGACCATAATGGTACATATCTGTTTTTTGTTTTTGTATATATATGAAATTTAAAAGCTATATTTATCTATGATCACCATGATATATATCCATAACATAAGTTATTGTTAGCAATATTATATATCAAATTAAAATTAAATACAATCTTAGTATATTATTTCTTGTTTGAAAGCTCTATATTTATCTATGATCACCATGATATATATCCATAACATAAGTTATTGTTAGCAATATTATGTATCAAATTAAAATTAAATACAATCTTAGTATATTCTTGTGTTGTAAAGACAAAAATATTCACTCATACATATATACCATAACTTCAATTTTCAATGTTGTCCAATTATTTGATTAGTTAGAGCTGTTGATGCTCAAATTTGACATCAGTATATATTTGTGTTTAACAATTTTTGCCAAGAAATATATTTGGACAGGTATACGGAGCTGCTGAGATTACCAGGAATTTTGTCTACTTTCTAGAAGAAATTATTTGTTCTTTGCGGAAAGTTTTTCTCTCACGTTCAAGTTGGTGGGGTCTCGGGAGGAACGTTTCCTTTGTCCAAACTCTAGAGGCACAACGAGCATGCTTTGCGGTACCGTGAATAGAATCGAAGTTCTATTGGATTACGTCTTTGTTGTGGAGCTTGCATACATGCACGAAACAATTAAGGAAAAAGCAGAGTCCGGCAAGAACACGAAGTGGGATTTTTTGCATGACAATTTACATGTGTGAGTTACGTTGGAAATTTTCTACATGATAGTGTATATACGGGCAACTCAGATGCACACCTGACCAATGGATTGGAGTTGGGCCGGAATCCAGTGTATTATGTCTGTTTGCTTATACGTGATCTTGATCACCTGAATAGGAAAAGAAGTCTAAAGCAAGGAATTGTATCGATCTCTTAGTTGATTAAAAAAAAGAGGCGGACGAAAGAAGAGGTGGACGAAAAAAAATAGGCTGAAAGTTTTGCCTCTTTATTATTAGGTATAGATATAGATTCAATAATAGCAAGATCGGTAACTGGTGGTCTACGAAAAACAACAAGGAGACCCCACTAATTTTCGATAGATTCGATAACTTGTGATTTAATCTAAAACCAAGCAGTGAGGTCGATCTCAGATGAATCGATAACTAACTTATATCAAACTTCCGGTAGGGATCATGGAGATGCAACCGTACAAGATAAGATACAAGTTGTGACGATATTTATAGATAAGCTTGAGATCGAACTTAACCAATGCAGCTCCGCTCGTAGAAGAACTCCTATTCCTAATGCAATGGCAAAAGCCGGAAAAGTTATATTGGTTGTATGAACATCCTTACAATAGGTGAGGTGTACATATTTATACCTAAGGTCTAAGCACGAGTCCTAGTCGAACAATATTTATTACAAACTGTGAAAATAAGAAAAACAATCTATCTAATGAAGTAACTCGAACTTTACTCTAACCTAAACTAACTAAATACTTCATCCTAAATTATAAGACGTTTGACTTTTTTTTACTTCAACTTTGATTACTCGTATTATTTAAAAATTTTGCACACAAATAATCAAATCTAAGTTACTTTTTGAAGAACTTGTATTAATCAAGCAAGTCACAACAAAAGAAGTGATATTTTGTAACATTTTTTAAATAAGACGAGCGGTCAAATTTAGTGTCAAAAAAGTCAAAATCATATAATTTGGAATAGAGGGAGTATAAACTAATATAACCAAAACCTAAATCCTATCCTATGTGACACATGCTGTTTTATGTTCTTGTGTGAAAATAGCTTCTAACTTGTATAAGAACATTTAATACTTGTGAAATTGTTATATGTTCTTGTGAAAATAGCTTCTAACTTGTATAGGAACATTTAACACTTGTGAAATTGTTATATGTTCTTGTGAAAATAGCTTCTAACTTGTATAGAAACATTTAACACTTGTGAAATTGTTATATGTTCTTGTGAAAACGGCTTCTAGCTTGTATAGAAAGTTATTCAATCTTAATAAACACTAGGAAATATGCTCGTGCGTTGCAACGGGGCATACCGTTTATTTTGTAAATTTGTACTGATATGCTTAAAATTGACCACTAACTATATATTGCAGAGGATGTGGCAAATTAATTGTTGTTGATGGCTAGAAAATGACTTTGTGTGGTTTCGTACCGTACTTGAATCTGAACGTGCTAAAGTATCTTTTGAAGTCTAAAGCTATCAATTAAAAAATAGTGTAAATCAAAGTGGTACCGATCATTACCTAAATTTTAAACTACGTAAAAACCAAATTTATAATTGACTGTACTTACCTTTCCTTTTCTCCCGCTCTGTTATGCATCAAAATTCACATCACCGTCCCTATCTATCCTCCGGATGCGGGCACTTGGCCAGTAGATAGCAACCAATACATGTTGTCTACCATGCTCCATCCGTGTGCCTACTTGACCCCGCCCCTCTCTAGCGTACAGTCAGAGAGGTCTCGTCGGCCCACCTCCCACTCTACGTCGTTGGCCCACCTCTGACTTTATGCCATCGACCCTACTCCTTCCCCTCCGCCACTCAGCAAAAATGTCGGAGCTTCATAGGCGAAGTGGAGAGGCGCGACGGCATTTGGTACACATGCACACGGAGCTGTTCGTGCGAAGTGGCGTGGACCCAAATCTAGCAATGACGGTGAATAGCCAGAGGATATCAAGTCCTAATGGTCCATGTCCCATGCCCCGGTATCGAGTTTGGTAGCCAAGGGTCCCTGCCATCAGGTTGACTGGTTACTACACTGCATGTCCCCGTCGTCGGTGAGCTCGCCGGTATTAGCGCGTTCAAGATTTAGCCCGTCCAATCCAATGTAACACCCCTGGTCATCATAAGCATGTCATAAGCATTCATAATGAGAGAACCATGATATGTATAACTAAAATAAGTTTACACATTTCTAGGGTTGTTTGAGCTCCTTTACATTTCATATCTATGTGTATGTGTACACCATTTAAATTTCACCTGCAAGTTAATTTTGTTTATAAAAGCAATCAACTAAAACCAACCTTGATGTTTGCAAGTGCTTGACTAACCCTGACTCACACCCTAACTATGTTTTACAAGTCAATGATGCAAAAGAAAGAATCAAAGTTGAATTCGGAATCCGAATCCCAAAACCCTAACCCTAGTGGTTAAGTGTTGGATTTGAATTTCAAATTCACTTTTGAGGAGCTAACCATAATTAATTTTATGAATAAAAGTTGCTAACCATTGGCACCATTTCAAAGTATGAAGTTTGTACTTTAAAAGAGTGCCATTGGTTGAGTTTGAAAAGTGCCACATCATCATTAATTAATTGCCCAAAGATTCAATTTGAAAAACCTTTCAAAAAGGGAGATTTTCAAAGTGTTTTTGCCCCCTTTACCATTTCACCCCAAAATATTCAAAATTTGAGAAAACTCCAAAAATACAGTTTGTGCATCTCTTTGAGCTCTACAACTTTGGTATATAAATTTTTTCAAGTTTTTGAATAAAATTTTAAGTAATTTCAAAAGTTAGTTGAATTGGAAAATGCCCCTTTTTGAGTTTTAAACTTCAATTCAAAAACTATTGGGTTTCATGAAAAACTTCCTTAATGAAAGTTGTAGACCTTGAAAAATGGAACAACTTTTATTTTTGGAGATTTTCATCTTTTATTCAAAATTTAAAAGTAATTTTAAAATCCCTAAAGTTAGGGTTTTGTTTTAAATTCAAATTTGAAGTTCAAATTCAAAAACCAGTTTGAATCTGACAAAACTTCTTTAATGAAAGTTGTAGAGCACAAAATTTTGAGTTATCTGTATTTTGGGATATTTTGATGAACAGTTCAAGTTTTAAAAGTAATTTTGAAAAATAAAACAAATAGGTGTCCCTCGCTACAAGTACATAAGCAGGGGGGGGGGGACAGCTCGCCCGGCTGCCCATGCGGACGGCCGGCCGACGGCCGCCGTGGCTGCTCTCCCGTTTTCCCCGGTTTGCTGGCGTCGCCAACCAGCTCGTCGTCGTCGTGGAGCTTCCCCTCCACTGCCCGGTTCACCCCTTGCCCTATAAAAGCCTCACGCCGGCCGCAATTTCCCCCTTTCTCCCTCACTGCTCACCGCCGGCCACCGTCACCTCTCTGCCAAATTCCCGCAACGCGTTCGTCCATCGGTTTTGATAGCTTGCACGCAGCTCCGCAGCTCCTTTGCGCACTCCCTGAGCCACTTGTTACGCTACGAGATCGTTTGAATCATCCCCGCGCCGTCATCTTCATCTTTTCCGGCCAAACACCGCCACCACCGTAAGCCGCCACCGCTCACCACTCTTCCACCCTGTTCAGAGTCGTTTTCGTGTCGAGTTGGGTTCGCCTTGATGTTCTGAGCACGCTGGTACGGTTGGTTTCGACGGAAAGGCTCTGGGGAACTCAATCACCGGCGGCCGTGCGCTGGCGAGCCGCCATGGTCGCCGTCCCGAGCGTTCCGAGGGTTGGTAGGGGGTGTTTAGCAGCTCGTTGGGCACGGCATGGAGCGTAGAGTCGGTTGGTCTAGTTGGTTGCGCCGGAGGAGGTGTCATCGGCGGGAGCCGTCCGCCGCCGTGCCGTTGTCCCCCGGCCGGAGAAAAAAAGGAGAGAGGAGGAAGGAGGAGCCGACAGGCCTGGCCCGCCTGTCGGCGAGAGGGGAGAGGAAGGGAGCCGGGCCGGCGTGCGTGGCGCGCGCTTGTGGGCCGCCTTGGCGGGCCGCCTGGCCGCGCGTTGTCCGAAAAAGGAGAGAGGGAAGGGTTTTTCTTTTTCCAAAATGATTTTGTTTCTCTATTTTTTATTTTTTTGTATTAATTTTATTTTGGGCATATAAAAATGTGACAAAAATATGTATGTGTTCCTTGAAATATGCTCTGTCAGAAAAAATACTAACCATGTTTTTCCAATAAGTTTTAATTGTATGATAATTTGCTCTTTAAATTAATAAATGCAACTTCCATGATTTTTCATAATTAAAATATAACTCCAAAAATCATGAAACTTGTTTTGTGTACTAATTAGGTGATGATGATCTTAATTATGAAGTTTGATCCTGTTTTGATTAAGTTTTGTATTACACTTAATTAATACCTTAATTAATCAATGTTTAATTAATTAATCCTTTAGCTAATTAGGATTTAATTAATCTCCAATTAGTAAGTTAATTAGTGGCTTTCAACAACTGTAAAAATGGTTAATAAATTAGTAATCACCTTTAATCACTATTAGGGTTACCCGATTTTGGGATTGAGTGATGACCCTAGGTCATTAACCCTAATGACCTTGGCTTTTTATGTTGATTGCGTATTGTTAGTCCGTCCTCGTCGATGTTATCTATGATCTATTAGCATAACTATACCATGAAGGAAAGTTGTACTCAAAATAATAATAAGTTGAATTGTTTCATCCATGTTGCCCTGCATCATGTGTCATGTCATGCATTTCATCATACTTAGCATACATCATTTCATGTACGCATAGTTCACGTGAGAGCGAAGGATCGCGATGGTCAAGTTTCAAAGGAGGTTCAGGTGATCCAACCACGACGAGGTGTATTCATCGAAGATGTCGTTGTCAAGACTAACAACCGACTTCTCTGCAACACAGGCAAGCCCCGAATGCATTCAAACCCGCCCTTGTATTTCGAAAGTTTTATGATTTCATGTGATGATATAATGCATTAGGTGTAGGAGTTGTGTGCTATCCTACTTTGATGCATTTACCGTACCTTGATATATTACCCTGAATACCTGTTTTGATTTCGAAATGCCTAGCTACGCTTAGCCTGCTACTAATGTAGGGTTTTGATAAACTGTTTTAAAAAGTGTGATAACAATACTCCATGAAGGGAATTTACGAAAACCTGATGTTGCTTGTCGTCTACCCTTGTTCCGACGGGGTCAAGGGTACACCACAAGAACATGATGATGAGTAAATCGAGACGTCGGTGGAGTGACTTGTATCAGGAAGGGCTAGTGCCCTGATGTAGTGTCGTCCACTTGTGTCGGTTAAGGACCGTCCGTTGTTTGGCGCTGGGATCATGAGGTTATTGGATAGTACTAGTCGCATGCTAATGGCGGTAAGCTCCACTTGGACTATTCGTTACTAGAACGGACAGTAGCGTGTACCCATCCTACGATGCGCACCGCCCGAAGTGACCGAGCGGCAGAGAGAGGTGGTGTACCGTATAACCCGCTCGGTATGGAGAAATCTAAGCGTTGAGTTGATGTATGTAAGATGTTCGGTCCTGCATACATCGTGTGGCTAGGAAGCCCAATTTGGGTATATAAAGCGATTCGAATCGTCGTGTGCTCCACGATATGGGAGCCGTGATCCGAGTCCCGGCATCGTAGTAATAATGAAAGTCTGAGTATGAGAGGTTTTAAATCCGGCATGTGTTTGACAAGTGATTGTTAAAGTAAGGATTGGCTTAGTCTTTTCTTTTTCCGCAAAAAGGGTGTCTTTGATTCTTGCTAAAGCCTTACCTTGATTCCTATCAACCAGCATTCACGAGTCTTCTCCCTCTTTTTCGTCGGGTAAGTCTTATGGAGTACTTTTGTACTCGGGGTTTGTTTGACCCCCATTTGATTGGTGTTGACTAGTGTTTGCCGACTTTGGTCATACCGATGGGCTTGGCATGATCGTATATCTTCCGTCTACAAAGTTCTTTTCTCGCCTTCCAAAACCCGTTAAGTTTTGTTTAATCAAACTCGATCAAGTGTTGTAATCTTCTTTTGTAAATCTTCCACTACTCTGTGTATTTGATTAAAAACGGTTGTAATACTACAATATCTTGTAAGAAGTCGATCTTGGCGGATCGTGGTTCATCGGGGTTTCACCCGACAGAACTTTTCAAGTTATGTGGTACACAAGTATGGCTGACAGAGGTCTTAGGGACAATGTCAGGTGCTTGTGGGCCATATAATTTAGAAGGTTCTGCCACATCCAAATCTCTGGAGGTGGTTTGTTATTTGTTATTTTGTTGTTATCTTGTACATCGAGTTTTAGAGTGGATTAATTTGACTTGTTGCTTCCGGTTTCCATGTGATGAGAATTTATTTTTTATTATTGGAGTTTATAAGAGTCTTGCTTGGTAAAGGTTTCGCGTGCCTTTGTTTCTTGTACCGTAAACGCACTAACAATCCAGAAATTGGATAGATGGACGGACACCATGCTAATTAGATCGGATTAGAATATGTACTTAGTATGACACACGGGAGGGGTAGAAAATATTTAGTATGACGTACGGGAAGGGTAAACACCGTGACAGACCGAAGGGGAAGGTACAACGGCCAACTGAAAACAAAATGGAATACGACACGGACACGACATACAGAGCCCAAGAAATTTGGGCAAGAAGAAAAAAAGCCGTGCATGTTATGATGGAACCCAATAATTTTAGGGGGTGTTTGTATGGAGGGACTAGAGTCTAGTAGGTGTCACATCAAAATGTCGGAGGTATGTCGGAGGGGGTGTTTGGTGCCAATAAAAAACTAATTACGGATTTCGCCGGTAAACCGTGAGACGAACAGATTAAGTATAATTAATCCGTCATTAGTAAATGTTTACTGTAGCACCACATTGTCAAATCATGGACTATTTAGGTTCAATAGATTCGTCTCGCAAAAAAGCCTCAATCTGTATAGTTAGTTATTTATTTAGACAATATTTAGTACTCCATGTATGTGTCCAAACATTCGATGTGACAGGGACTAGAAAAAAAGTTAAGGGAAACAAACACCCCCTTAGAATCGGACTCTATATCGATCTAGACGCGAGCTATTTTAACTTGTATGAGTACAGATTATATTACAGTCCGGACACATGAAACCCTTCATAATTCAATAGTTAGTAGCAAATATGCCCGTGCATTGCAACGGACGTATAGTTTATTGCATGATCACCATGCTTTTGAATTAATTTGTGTTGGTATCTAACTCTATCATGCCAAGACACATGCTGCTCTAATAGATATGAGAGATAGTAGCGAGCCATATAAATGATTTGTATTACAATTAGCTTTGAAATTAGACTCTATACCATATAAGATATCCGGACTTTCTAATATATTTTGTTTTAAATTTATATATAGCAGAACCTATATATCTAGAAAAACAAAATAACTTATAATTCAGACTTTTTAAGATATTTAGGTTTCATTGTGTATCTATAGTAGAATTAACCATGTATCTAGAAAACCAAAATGACATACAATCTAGAAACGAAGGAAATAGTTATTTAAAGTTTTAAGAAACACAAATGTTTTTTCATTCATTTTCTCTATGTATTTTACTTTTTTCTTCCACATTCTCCCTCCACCTCATCTATAAAACCTGACTCTGAGAGGCGTGCCTCCTTAGTCCTATGGCCTATGACCGAGCTCCGCATCGCTGTCGCGTCTAGTGGCCCACGACCGAGCTCCACCTTATCACCGTCGCGGCCAGTGTTCTCACGTCGTTCTCGCTGGCCACACCTAACGTTTGAGCTCCGCATCGCCGCCGCACCCGAGCTCCACCTCGTCCTCGCGGTCCTGTAGCCGAAGCCGCCTCGCCCACACGGTCTGTGGCTCACGGTCGAGCTTTGCCTTGCCGCGCATTGGTGGGCCTATGCTTTGTGTCTTGACGGCCCACAGCCAGCGCTTGAGCTCCGCACTATTGTTGGGGCCACGCTCTATGTCGTCGTCGCGCGGCTGCGGCCGCCAAAGTGCAGCCGGCACCCGAGTTCCGTCTCCGCCTGCACATGGCACCCACCCGGTCTCACCATGCGCGGAGGGGCAAAAGGTCCAAGACTGCACTGTCCTTCCTTGAGCTCGTTCGATTTGATTCCAATCTAATTAGTTCTTGTTTTTTTTTCGATTTCTTCTGTGCCTATGGTTTTAGATCGGCAACCATAAACATAGATATAGATTAGATTGGTAATGAATAAATTATGTAAGATTTTAGTCACAATTTATTTATAATAGAAGTTCAAAGACCTATAATAGTGTATTGTTAATCGTTATTGAACTATTAGTTTTGTTTATAGAAAAAGTAGAGCGAGATAGAGAAAGAAAAGGTCACGTACCGGAAACAGGGAAAAACAAAAAACGAAAACGGAGACGTCTCTGGCCGATAAAAAGGAACGACGGATTTTTTTCGGTGATCAATGGCGGAGACCGACTCAGTTTATGATTATAGGTTGGACAAAAATTAGTGGCAGAAATTCTGCCTTTTTAGTATTAGGGATAGATAGACATGCACACAGAGTTGGACTGCGGGATGCCTTCGCATAGGAGTCCGTCACGTAACAATATGAGGCGGGGTGATTTGCTAGGGCCTAAAACAGTTTATATGTTTATATTAAGGCCAGACCAAACCAAAAAAAGGGGGAGAAAACTTAGTGATTTATTATTATTAGGGATTAGGGATAGATTAAAGAAAGACGGACCAAAAAATTGATTAACAAAAAATAGGCTAAAAATATATATTAGGTAATAATATGGTAATAATAGAATAGATAATAGATATATATGTATAAGTAAGTAGATAGGGAGGCCAGATAAAAAACGAAAAGAAAAAAAAAGAAGAAAATAAGGGACGGCACTCATATCTCTATTGCGCCCTGTCTCCACCTGAGAAGGGCCACCATGGGCCGCTTCTTTCCTGGCTTGTGTATAGAATTGAAATCTAAATAATATCTAGAGTCCGATTCCGATTGGAGCTGTATTTTTTTTCTTTTCCGGTTACTTATATAGATAGAGTCGGATGAAGTAGTAGATTTTCAGATTTTGTTCTGCCGCTGGACGAAAATTTTGCGTACCAAAAAAAGTGGCTGAAAGTTTTGCCTCTTTATTAATACTAGGAAATATGCCCGTGCGTTGCAACGGATAACAAAAACTTATTCATTCAATTTTTTCTTAAGAGTAGAAAGCTAAAGTAATTATCTATTTATGCTCATAACTGTGTTGGGAGGCCCGCTGTCGTACGCTCGGCTCTCATGATTACGGGGTCTACGGCACACGCCAGCTTACTTTGGCGGCGGGTTGCTCTAGCTGGACACGGCAACTGGTAGGAGTGGGACGGCCATGCCGTTCAGCACGACGCTATGTGGACCCACGCGGCCGCTCCATTCGGGGCTAGTGTACGAGCGGAGCACCCACGACTGTGGATTTTTTGTGCGTGTTCAATTACAGCTCCACCACAATCGCCACCGTAGCACGAAGCCAAGAGTACGCATGAGCCGAGAGCGACTTACTCCATGGGCTGCTTCAACTACCCGTCCTTCTTGGTGGCCTACTCAACGGCGTTGGGGACTCGACCACCATAACGCACACGCAGACGCTAACCAATCGTGGGTGGGCAGGCGACACGTATAAGGTGTCGCTTCGCCGCCTAAAGGGTGTGGGTGTGGCCATGGCCATGGAGCTGTTGGAGTTGATCGGTCAGGGAAGAAGAGATGCGGTAAGGTTCATGTCCAAGTCGCTATCGTCGTGTCTCGGTTCCATTGTCCGGTCATTTCACGCAATAGGTTCGATCTGTCTTTGTGGGGTCTCTCGCACGCCTCCATAATATTCGGCTAAGATTGCTAAAGGAGGCATACTGACTAGCATGAGAAGGTGGACATATCCATGGCAAAGGCGGAGAACATTGTAATTTATGGGGGTTGCAGAGATGCGTGTTTTTAATTATATTGGAAGTTAGATAGAAATGTTTTGCTCTTTTTTTATTTTGGTTAGGAGCTTCTTTTGATTGGATTTAGAGATTGATTTATTTGGACTATTTCTGTTCTTGTTTTCTCTCTATTTTTTTATTCTGAGATTTGGAGATTTATTTATTTGAACTATTTTTCTTCTTGTTTTCTCTCTATTTTTTCACTATGGGGCTTTCTCTATGTTTGTGGTTTTGGATATGGATTGTAGAGACAACGGCGTCTTATGTGATCTGAATGATAGAGGATGAATTACTAACATGGGATGCGTTGCATGAAAATAAACAATAAAGTAATCCTTGATAATTTTAACTTTATGCGTGGCAACAGGGACTGTATTACCATAGTAGTAATAATTTTTTATCAATAAGAAAAGCAAATTATTTTTGAGACTCTAGCAACATGTTTTTATGCGTTGCAACAGAAACTGATTTTTTATTGAATAAGAAAAGCAAATTATTTTTGAGACCCTAACAACATATTTTTATGCATTGCAACAGAAAATTGATTTTTTATTCAATATAAGAAAAGCAAATTATTTTGAGACCCTAGCAACATATTTTTCTGAGCCATACCGAGTCACATGAAAGTATTTAAGTAAGCGTACGCAAAGAGAACACCAAAAACGTAATTCAATAGATCTATACCTAATAGCGATAAATAAAAGAAAACTTCATAAAATATCAGCAATTGTTGGATGGTGTGGTGGTAAGCCGGCTTGTGTGATCTAAAGATCAGGGATCGAATCTCAGGCTTAGCAGCGTATTTTTTGGCCTTTTCCCGTGAGCAGGTGGGCGCGCGAGTGGTTGGACCATTGGGGAGGCTGGATTGGGCCCTGTTGGTGGGCCGGATGTGAGTGGAAGTGAAAGAAGAGTGGGCTGAACAGTTGTGGATGGGCTAGATGCGAGTAGAAGTGGAAGAAGAGAGTGGGCTAGAACAGCTAGACCAAATGAGAATGGGCCAGACGAAAAAAGAGGCAGAAATTTTGCCTCTTTATTATTAGGTATAGATATAGACTAGCAAACATGCTCGTGCGTTACAACGGGAGAAAAAACTATTAAACATTCATGCTTAATTTTTATATTATCTATGTGTTGATATAGAGTTATATGGAGCATGAGCCAAGCTGCCACTCACCATAGGGTTTGTGATTAGTTGATGACAACGGAGAGAACAAAATGATCAATGGTTTAAACATCCATAATAACATATTTATTATTTAATTTTTATGTTTGCTAGAAAATAAATGCAAGATAAAAAAAAAAAAAAGAAAGTCACGTACTAAAGAACTAGCACATGAAAATCCGACGAAAACAAAAACAATGGACACATGCAGAAAAAAAAAAAGAGGGAACAGACCAATGCTATTAACCTATGTAGCACAGATACGGATATATGTATCGATATCGGATACACTATTTTTTCTAAAAATCCAGATATTAGAGAATATCAAAATTAGTAGCAATCGATAAAAGTTGCAGCTATAACAGTCTCCTTATATACCAAAAAGAAAAACTACGGCAATCTCTAATTATTAGATACGTACATCATACACTGTTTATTGAGCATGGAATTTCTCTTTCTCCACTAACGCCGCAGCTCTCCATGTATCTAATGTCCGTTACTTCCCCCACCAAAAAAGACATAAATCAAGAACAAGAACTAATCAGAGGTAGCCATTGAGGAAAAAAACAAGCAACTCATTGAGGGAAAAAAACAAGCAACTAATGACCAGATCGGGAGCGGAAGAAAGAAAACAAGAGGGAAAATCATCGGATGTCAACGAATGGCCAGGGAAGGGTCGGAGATCGGCGCGGCTGGTGCAGAGTTCGTGCTCGCGCGTGTCGGGTGAGTGGGCAGTGGCGGCATCTTCCGTCTCGGCAGGCAGGCGGTGGCGTCGCCGTGATGCAACGTCGGCCGTCGAGTGGAGGCCAAGGCCAAGGGAATACGCAGGTCACGGGGCTTCTTTTTTGGACTGGGCTATATCACGCCAAAAGCCCAAACCTCTTAGATACGTATCAATAGAGTATCCAGATTTGTTGTAGTTGTTTTTTTTTCTATCCGAATTAATCTCTTAGTTGGATGAAAAAAGAGGTAGAATATCGATTTCTTTGTAGTTATTTTTTCTATCCTAATCAATCTCTTAGTTGGACGAAAAAAAGAGGTGGACGAAAAAAATTGCTGAACAAAAAAAATTGGCTGAAAGTTGTGCCTCTTTATTATTAGGTATAGATTAATATTAATATTAATATTAATAAATATTAATATTAATATTAATATAATATAATATAATATTAATATTAATATAGGTATAGATAAATATCAATATTATTTCTGTTATTTAAAACAAATGCAGGACTCATTTACAGCGTCCCACGACGAGAAGACATATGAAGTCAACAAAAAATAAATAATTTAAAAGGGAGAGAAAGAAACAAAAAAGGAAAACAGAAGTTTCAAAAGAAATTGTGAAAAAAAAAACCTGGCCCGGAAGAAGGCCCATGCGGGTATGCTCTTTTTTTTTTTTTTTTTACGCCGTCGCTGTATTCCCCATTTCCCCATCCGTCCGCTGCATTACTCGTGCGATTTTGTCTGCCTCTCTCGTCCCCTCTCGCTCCCCGACGACTGGTGGGCCGCCGGCGGCGGCGCCGCGAAGAGCACCCACCAGGTACTCCCACCGCTTCCCTTCCCTTCCCTTCCTTTCCTTTCCCTTCCCTTCCCTTCAAGCTGATCACCTTTACTGGATCCGCCCCTGATGCGGATCAGAATCTCAAATTGCCACCTGGTAATATTCATTGGATACTCAATAGTATGATAATCTAGTTCGATAGTTTATTAATCTATGTTATCCATTCTGTTGGAACAAGAACAAAGTCAAAGGGATCACCCCTCACTTATAAATCAAATCCTGTACTCAGTTCATGTTTCATTTCAGTTATCTCTCAGTTGTGTTTTAGAAGTCTAGTTCATTAGATGCTGATATGCTGTTGAGAAGATAGCCGAATGCCATGGTGCAATATTTGAAGTGAATGACTAATCTCTTTCCTGTGGTGATTTTAGATTCATGAGAAACTCACATCTGACACTAATATCCTAATTCAATAATTTTCTATGAGCTCCAATATGTTGGGACAAGATCAAAGCCAAAGGAATTATCCTTCACCCAAAATCCAGATCTTAGTTCATGTTTCATTTGATTAATCTGTTTTTTATGTTTTCAACATCCAGCTTATTGATGTGGATATCTCTTGTTCATAAGATCACTGTGTACTGCAAATGATTCAATTTATTCGAAGTGATGCTTAACGATTTTCCATGATTATTTCAGATTCATGAGGGGCTCAAGAATGAATCCAGGTGACCGTAGAACGCGGAGCACGATGATGATAGTAATTGTGATGGGTTTATCCTGCTTCTTTTACATACTAGGTGCTTGGCAGAAAAGTGGGACAGGAAGGGGTGATAGTATAGCTCTGAGGGTTAACCAAGAAACCGACTGTACAATCTTGCCAAATTTGCACTTTGAGACCCATCATACCATAAGTGGCACTAATCCTCTGATCATGTCCAATAAAATGATTGAGCCATGCCACATCCGATACAGTGACTACACTCCTTGTCAAGACCAGAACCGAGCAATGGCCTTTCCTAGAGAAAATATGACATACAGAGAAAGGCATTGTCCTGCAGAGAATGAGAAACTGCATTGTCTAATCCCAGCACCAAAAGGATATGTCACCCCTTTCTCTTGGCCCAAGAGCCGTGACTATGTTCCATATGCAAATGCTCCATATAAGAGTCTGACAGTTGAGAAAGCTGTTCAGAATTGGATCCAATATCAGGGAGATGTGTTCAAATTTCCAGGAGGAGGAACGATGTTTCCCAATGGAGCGAGTGCTTACCTTGATGAACTTGCATCTGTCATCCCACTTGCTGATGGCACCATCAGAACTGCACTTGATACTGGATGTGGGGTATGCTCTCTCACCAGATCTTGTTATATTTTACTCCCTTTAAGATGTGCCTTATATACTTCAAAGTTTATTGTTCCAAGGCATTTATATGTTGGCCTTCTTAGTAATCATTTTCTTGTAAGCTAACCTTATTTTCTTGGTCCCCTCCATAGCTGGGAGTAACATTTCTGATCTTATACAGGTTGCAAGCTTCGGAGCTTACCTAATGGATAGAAATATATTAACCATGTCATTTGCACCCCGAGATTCACATGAAGCTCAGGTTCAATTTGCTTTGGAGCGAGGTGTCCCTGCAGTAATTGGAGTACTTGGAACTATAAAGCTCCCATACCCCTCTAGATCTTTTGATATGGCTCATTGCTCACGTTGTTTAATCCCATGGGAGTCAAATGGTGAGCAGTAAAAACTATTCATATTCATAAGATTGCAATACTTGAGCTAACCTTTACCTCTATATATGTAAATATGCAATGACTAATGAGCTATATTATTTTTCTTCATACAGGCGGTATGTACCTAATGGAAGTTGACCGGGTTCTGAGGCCTGGGGGCTATTGGATACTTTCTGGACCTCCCATCAATTGGAAGAAATACTACCAATCATGGAAAAGGTCTAAACAAGATGCAGAGGAAGATCAACATAGAATTGAAAACATTGCTGAAATGCTTTGCTGGGATAAAATCTATGAGAAGGATGATATTGCTATTTGGCAGAAACAAGCAAATTCATATTCATGTCATCAAAAGGATGGTCATGCTAGCAAGATGTGCAAAGTTCAAGATACAGATGACGTCTGGTATGCCTTCTGTTTATACAAAGTTATGAACTTAAGCTTTGTTTTCTTGTTCCTATTTCCATGTGAACTTAACTAAACCATAATTATTCACAGCTACAAAATACTCATAAGAAAATTCATATATAAAACAATTTATGTTTTACACACTGGAAAAAATATAGGATCAAGAATTGATTGCCTTATGTAGGGTAGGGTAAGTTGAGATAGTGACTGCAGAAATTACTTGGGGGTTCCCAACGGAAGAAACATGAGCTTCTTTTCAGTCGAACACTTGTGGTTTGGGCAATCTGCTCAGTTTTTTTACTCTAATTACATCAATTTTAATTTGTGCTTTATTTTTGGTTTATAATTTAGGTATAAGAAAATGGAATCTTGTGTAACACCTCCACCTCCTGGAGAGGGAGCACAGCTAAAGAAATTTCCAGAGAGACTTTCTGCCATTCCTCCTAGAATTCTGGAGGGTCAGGTCCCAGACATCACAGAAGAAGTCTATGAGGAGGATAATAAGTTGTGGAAGAAGCATGTCAATACTTATAAGAGAGTGAACAAGCTAATAGGTTCGTCAAGGTACAGGAATATTATGGACATGAATGCAGGCCTCGGAAGTTTTGCTGCAACTCTTCATTCACCCAAGTCCTGGGTAATGAACGTTGTGCCCACTACATCAGAAAGGAACACTCTCGGTATCATCTATGAGCGAGGTCTGATTGGTATATACCATGATTGGTGAGTCTTGTGCTTGTAGCATTCACTGCCAAATAAGATGCTGATGTGTGGGAACTGATCTTGTGTTTTTTTGTGATGTTGCACTGTTGGCAGGTGCGAAGCCTTCTCAACATACCCTAGGACATACGACCTGATACATGGCAATGGCATCTTCAGTTTATATCAGAACAAGTAAGTGTTCTGTGTTCTTTCTCCTGTGTTGGTGATTCAAAGTTAAATTGTATCTTCTGTTAATATGTTTGTGTCAAAATCGGTAGGTGTGATGCAGAAGACATTCTTCTGGAGATGGATAGGATTTTACGGCCAGAGGGTGCAGTCATACTGCGGGACAGTGTTGATGTACTGAACAAGGTTAGAAGTGTCGTGGCAGGAATGCGGTGGAAGTCCAAGTTACTTGATCATGAGGATGGCCCGCACATTCCCGAGAAGATTCTGATTTCAGTGAAAGAGTATTGGGTTGGCAGCGAAGAACAGAACAGCTGATAGGTACAGAACCATGGCTATACTGGATACCAGCCTCGTTCCCTGATGCGATCTCCCGATGCTGTTTTGTCGGTTACATATATGTTGTTCATAATACTTCATATGTACAGTACTAAAGACTGATAGACGATCAGGGACACCATCAGGGTTCGGGGACATCCTTGATTTTTGCTGTGCATATATAGTAATCAGAGCGTCAAGTGAAATGTTGGTGATTTGCCAAGACGTAATGTAGGTAAATTTTCGTTTTAAAAAATGTAGGTACAAGACAATACTTACTCGCTACTTTGCCCAGAGATTAATTATACAGATGCAAGCAAGAAGTTTTTTGCGACTTTGTCTATGAACGTTATCTGTTGATAATGCATCAGATTATATTTATAGTATATTTCTGCTTGAGCTGATAAGAGGTCACAAGGATTGAATTCTGCTTGAGCAAAAGGTCTGTCTTGGTTGCCCTGTCCTGCCGGCTGCTGTGAGCTGTGAGCTGTGAGGGCGTGTTTGGTTGCTTACCTGGCCTGGACACCACCGGTCGGGCATCCATCAGTGACGATGGTGAGGCGCTGCATCGTTGATGCAAGCGAGGCGGAGCGGGTGCTCATACGAAAGCCGCTGCCGGCAAACCAGACAATAGGCGCGCGAACGTTGAAGACGATGAGGCAGGTGGGCAGCTGGACGGCGCCATGGCAGATGGCACCCTGACCGCGCACATAAACCAGATAAACCACGCGATGGAAACTGCATCTCGCTTCCAATGCCAAATCGGCAGTTTCTTCACGTCTTGGAGCAAGACCAGACATCGTTTCTCATCTGAGAAACCGGCCGTTTCATGCTATTCTTGTCTCTTTCTTTTCATTAACATTAATTTTGTGAAAACGTCACCATTTTTACCTACGTGCGTGGCTGTTCATTCAATTCTATGAAAACGATCGGAGCAACCGCGTTTTGGGACTGGCCTAACGCCTCTATATATAGTGCCATCGTATAGCTAGCCTCTCAGCATACACATATTCCCATAGCTAGCGAAGGAGATCCATCATCGTCCATCGATCAGGAGACGGCCGGGTTCGATGGCGAAACAGCAGCACCAACAGGCTGTTCGCATGCTGTTTCTGATGGCCTTTATCGTCTTCTCTGCCGTGCATGCTGTCCCCGTGGAGGCTGCAGGTGGGTTTGTAGTCCCATTTTCATTTTCAGATTGCAGTTATAATTAAATTATACAACAACTGTCCGTGAACACTGAACACCCATGTATGCACGCATGCAGGGCGAGCGCTAGGTGAGGCGGCATCATCCTCTATTCCGAAATTTGACCCGCTGGACCCACGCAGCAGGCCTTCTGTGCCTGCTGGCAAGCCATACACTCCCCCGGGATGCACGAACGTCTACAAATGCCATGGAACACCGCCATAAGCCTTTGCCTGCTTACAAGGCAGCTAGTCCAGCGCATATAGCTCATGCTTACGTACTTTACATGGCTAAAATAAAAGCTTAGCTGAACTGCATGGCGTCTTGTGTGCACATGTGAAACGTGCCTATGCTATATTTGGCCAAATCCTGGTATGCTAGTAATAAGTAGTAAGCCACTCATTCCTGTGCAAAGCTCTTGTAACCCTATTACAGGCTATATATAGCTTAGCAGCTCCTAGGGTTGCTGGTACTGATCGAGGTGCCCGTGCATGCGATGGCTCGCCTTGTAGAATACCCTAAGACTCTGCATAAAAGCGCTTGTGATCTAATTAAGGCCATCCTTGGATCAGAGGAATTTTTCATGTTTAATGTGTTTTTCATGGAAAAAGCTGATTTATGCAAAATTTATGTACAATGATTTTCATTAAAAATTTCATGCGTTTCAAATTGTAGAGATATATGGATGACTTCTCTTTTTCGATTACCTACCCAAGTCTATGCAGTGCTGTCAACAATCTCTCGTGATAATAAGATAATAGCCGCCTCTTCCTAAGCTTGGTTCAATGAGAATAGAAACAAATGGAAAACCTAGAAACTGAGGGCAAACCTATCAGTGGTGAAGCTCCAGAGGCACATTAAGGGAAGGTAATGGTAGACCAAGATACTTCGGCTTTAGGGCTCAACGACTTATATCAAGGCACGTCCAAGAAGAATGTCGTGTCATTCGCGGCCATTGTGGATATTGCGGTTGAGGTGGCTTCAGCGGTGCCACAGCCGGTTGTTAGAGACTATAGCATTACTAAGCTAATAGGGGTTTAGTTTTTTTTTTTTTTACCAAGGTAGCAGCATTGTTAGGGGACACGTTATATCCGCCCATGCTTGTTTGGGACGAGGTCAAGCTATGAAAAATAATGGTCAAACCTAGTGAGCGATTTTTGCTTACATCAATGACTATCAAAAATTTGCAATTGCAACCATCTATTTTTTTTACATTTTATCCACCCATCTCTGCTTCCTACACGCCACTCCTCCTCATCGGTGTGCCTCCACCAGCCTCTCCCACCCTCCCTCCAGTCTTGACCCTAATAACTCATACCAGTCTCTCCCACTTCTCTAGTCCTGACCCTAATAGTAGCATGGTCGTTGCCAGCATCACCATCACAACTTTGTATACCAATACAACAGCCTCTTGTGTGGCAAAAGACACATTCTATGAAGTTGATGGCAGACCAAGCAATTTCAGCTTTGAGGCTCAACGACTTGGCCTAGCCACAGCCAAGACGAATGTCATCTCCTTTGCGGATATTGCAGATGCAAAACACTACGGATCGTGAGACCAACTAAAATTTTATTTTAGAAGTGGAATATTAAAAACTATTAGAGATATTTTTTCTCCTAACAATTTTTTAGGAATTGAACAACATTGAACTTTTAGAAGAATTATTTTGAAAACTCTTGAAGATACTCTAAGCTAGCTAACTATTACCAGCTAATAGATCCAAATAAGATCTTAATATATTTAACTAGTATTATGTTACTAGTTGACCAAACCCGTTACTAATAGCAGCGGTCTAATTATTCTGACCACCAGTAACAATATGCCGATGCATTTGATCGACAGAATACAGGTACGACCCCTTCTTTTACAGGTACTTCCACCAGCCGCAGTACAGGTCCAATCCAACCACTACCACCTATTCTACACAGCCTTCCAGCTCTTTTGCCAGGACCAAGATGCTACACTGACGCTTCACTCACTCCGGACACCACTCTAATGCAACCAAGATTAGCTGGTCTTGGTATTTTCATCCTAAATTTGCAGGAACCCCTGGCGAACATTATCTATGTCAAAGCACAAATGGTCAATTGCAACTCCGTTCTCATGGCAGAAGCAGCAGCATTGGCCTTAGCTGCAAAGATTACCGCTAGTTCCAAAACACTCCCCGCCAGCTATAGCTTTTTCAACTCTCGAATCACTCCAATCCAAATGGCGAATCAAGTTCTTCACTCAAAATTTTATCAATTCCACCTTTGCAAATATAGGTTTTGATCTTCAAGGTGGACGAGACAAAGTTACTACTCTTGACCGACAAACCTCATTTTCCTGAGGTCGCTTGTTCTTTTGCTCATTGCTCTCCCTGTCCGATCCGGACATCTTTGCAATCAGTTTGCATGAACAATGCATACATTATCTCAGCACGTTGCTGTTAATTTAATAAATTCTCGTTCATTGTCAAAAAAAAAAAAAAAAAACTGCGCGGGCGGCTGACTGGCTCAACAGAACAAACCCCCTCGAGGGCCAGTTCGGACCTTTCCTGTCATCCGACCGCCAGCGCATATCCTCTGCGCACGGGGATAATGGCGAGCACTACCTGCCAGCGCAACCGTCCCCGCGCGTACACCGTCAGCATGGCCGCCGATGCCATAAAAAAACTCCAACTCAAATTCCTAATGCAGCCAGCCCAACCGATCTGCTCCGTCCATCGCCTCAGGCGACGGCTCTCCTCGCGCCACCTGGTGGGTCCCCCGTCCGCTCCACTCCACCGCCTCCTTTCCCCAATCCACCCGAGTGATTTTATTTTTATTTATTCACGCGCAAAAGCCTAAAAAAGAATTAGAAACGGAAGAAGAACAGCAGGCGAAGAAGCATCGCCAGGTAATCAGCTCGTCCTCCTGTCCTTCTTCCCTCACCTGCCGCGCGAAATTCGGCGCGATTCGGGCGGGATCAGTTGGAATTCCCCTGAGAATCGGAGCGTTTTCTTGGACTTGGTAGATTGGTGGTCTATTGATCGATTGATCGGTGGCGGAGGAAGGGGAGGCGGGCGGCAGATGGCGGCGTGCCGGGGCTTCTTCGAGTGCCTGCTCAGGCTGCTCAACTTCATCCTCACCGTCGCCGGCCTCGCCATGGTCGGCTACGGGATCTACCTGCTCGTCGAGTGGACGAAGATATCCGACGATGGCAGCGGCGGGGGATTGACGGCGGAAGTGCTCGTCTCCGGCCGGCCGTTGTTGGGGGCTGTCGCTCTCGGTGACAGCTTCCTCGACAAGCTACCCAAAGCATGGTGAGATGGTTTGCTTGCCCATGGACCCTTTTTTGTTTCTGATGTATCAATGTTTGTTTTGTCCATATGATCTCGAGACTGATTAGGATTTTGGATTGAGAGGAACTGCGAGTTTGCTTAGTAGGGGTGGCAATCACAATTGTGAATAGGACAACTGTTAGGACAACTGTTACTTTATTTTTCCATGTAGTGGAGGATTAAGAGGCGAATGTGTGAAATATGCAATTGATATTATGATAGCCAAAACTTGCAGATTTAAATTGCAGTCTGATGAAGCGTCTGTTACTCGCCTTTAGATTGATGAGCCTGTTAGGCAGGGGGTAAATTCCATGTGGATTGGAATTGTTCCAAGTTTCCAGCCAGAATCATTGATTGACTCTTTAGTTTGGCAATTTTGGGTTTGTTATTTGTTTGTTTTTACTGCCAAGATGATTGTGTTTGACATGGAATGACCTCTGTTCCCTGCAGGTTTATTTATTTGTTCATTGGTGTTGGTGCTATCGTCTTCCTCGTGTCTCTGTTTGGCTGCATTGGAGCAGGGACAAGGAACACCTGCTGTTTGTGTTTCGTATCCTTTTTAATGTGCCTCTTAGACATCATTCTGTTGTCCTCTCTAAAGAAGATTCCATTTATCATACAGAAGACACTAAAAGGTACTTGGAATTATGCTGAACATTAAATCCAGACAGGCTATTAGTAGCTAAACATGCTAAACAAACAAATTTTATTTCTGTACTACTCTGAAAGGTCAGTCTTATAGAAAAGCAGTAGCAGAAGCAATAAGATTTTAACTAGGGAACGTATGCAGTGCAAACTAACTTCCCATGAAAACCTGTGCAAACTACGGCAAAAAAAATTGTCTAAATTTACCAAAAAAATCACACATGTAGATGATATGATGATACACAATCTTGCAAAATATCTTATCCAAACTCGACTTCGTTTGTGAGATATAAAAATAATAAATTTCAAGCCAGAAAGTTGTTAGATGATTTGTTAAAAGTTTGTTATTTTTATATCTCACAAACGAAGTCGAGTTTGGACAAGATATTTTGCAAGATTGTGTATCATCATATCATCTACATGTGTGATTTTTTTGGTAAATTTAGACAATTTTTTTTTTGTAGGTGGTTTTGCACAGGTTTTCACGGGAAGTAAGTTTGCACTGCATACGTTCCCTTTTAACTATTTCTGCAGACCCATGATATTTCGTCAATGGCAGTTATTTGACATTTTCTAATGATAATAAGATCACAGTATTAGTTCATGCTTGTTGTTTCCTTTGACTCGAAAAAAGTATGCGTTCTTGGTCATATTATTGATCCTTGCTGAAGCTGGAGCTGCTGCTTTCATTTTCTTTGACCATAGCTGGAAAGATGTGAGTATTCTGTTTGGTGCCTGTCTTGGGAACTAAACTTGTCTTATGATTTCCTTGAGTAGCTGTAGTTATCCATAGACCTCTTTTGCAGGTAATTCCAGTGGACAAGACACATAACTTTGATGTTATGTATGACTTCCTGAAGGAAAACTGGGAGATTGCAAGATGGGTTGCTCTTGGCATTGTTGTTTTTGAGGTAGGAGATGAGACTAATCTTACATCCTTTGATCTTAATTAAACTCAAAGGATGCTCATCTGATCCTTATTCCAATGCCACTGTATTTGCTTCTTCATATTTCTACTCCATAAGTTGTCCTAGTATTCATGTAAATGCTTTCCAACTCTTAAGTCCCATCCTTGGCCCCCTTTCTAATTTCTTGTCGCCCTACACTGTGCGTTTTGTTTAACATGTTAGTAGAGTATGGATATGGAGGCTTTGGCTTTCTGTCTTGAGATGCATAAATGTTTGTCCAATGCAGATTTATTCTGCTGCTATGTTTGTTGTAATCAGCTGATAATGAACTAATTATAGGTAATTTAGAACTTAGCCTGGTAATTAATGGGCTGGCCAGAAACTATTGGCACCTTAATTCTGTATTGCCTTAGAAAGGATTTGGTCTTTTCTTTTAGCTGCCGCTTGTCAAGTATAGGTTGTATGTGGGTAGTCACACCAAAACTAAAACTAATGCTGGCTGATTTGCAACAGGCAGTGCTCTTTCTGTTAGCTCTGGTTGTCAGGGCAATGAACAAACCTGCTGAATATGACAGTGATGATGAAATTATTGCAATTGGCCGAAGCCCTACCCTCCGGCAGCCATTGATCCATGCCCAAAATGTGCCTGCCACTGGTGTTCCTGTCCCAACACTCGATCAGCGTGCAAGTAGAAATGATGCCTGGAGCCAAAGGATGCGAGAGAAGGTACATTACTTGATAGATTGTTTCAGCGTTAATTATGATATGCTTTGTTCTCTTCTCTTGATGACAGTTATATTTCCACCTAAAATGCAGTATGGTCTGGACACGAGCCAGTTCACGTACAACCCTTCGGACCCAAGCAGGTACCAGCAGAATGGCACGCCACAGGCTGAAGAAAGGAGTCGGTGCACTATCATGTGAAGAATCATTCATGAGGTCCTACGAGATAATGGTTTTCTTGAACGGGCTACCTCAGCTTGTGTAGTTTGGTGTTACGGTGTTGTTCAGACTTCATAGCGGTGTGTGGAATAGAAGAATCCCGACCATATTGTTTGTCACGCTTGATATGTCTTCTCTGCAAATGTTCTATGCACCTGTAATTTTATTGTGAATGAGGAACTATTAGCCACTGACATCATCTATTTTTGTATTTATGAGGGTTTGCTTCTTGTTGTCAATCCATGTAGCTTTGTTTAATCTAGATTTTTTTTGCTCGTATACGTAAGATTTGGTTGTGCCGTGAAGTGAGATGAGACTGGCAGAATCAGTTTGGTTTTGTGTGTCTTGGAAATGGTTCTGGATTTCTTTAAGTAGGGTAAATGCTCTCATTAGGTTTTCAACCAACGTGAAAAAAACTCTTCTCGATGAAGAATCTGTCGATTACATGCTTCAAGGCTCATTTACGATTGTGAGATGCCTACTTTTACCGAATGCATTGATTATGTGTTATTATTTGATTAGGTTCTTACTTTTACCGAATGCATTGATTCCGT
The DNA here is from genome assembly GCA_015844335.1 of Chrysopogon serrulatus. Lineage (NCBI taxonomy): Eukaryota > Viridiplantae > Streptophyta > Magnoliopsida > Poales > Poaceae > Chrysopogon > Chrysopogon serrulatus. The sequence goes on from JADLZL010007141.1 coordinate 113,900, forward strand.
TTTATTATATTTGATTAAGTTCCCAAATGATTCATTCTTTGTGTGACTAGACACACATTACATGATTCTTTGTGACTAGACAATACATTCCTAATTCATATACTTGGGTCTCTGGTTCGCTCGTAGGAAGAAATTGGATCAAACAATCACTAGTACTGCATATACTACAGAATGAATTAGGAGTATACTCCTAGTCTGTACTCTGTAGTCATCCAAACAACTTGAGCTGTCCTTGGACTAAAAACCGAGGTGCCCAGGCGGAGGACGGAAGAGTTCTCTAGAATACGTCTTTTTGGAAGAGGCTTTGTGGAAGGGTACAGTAATCCCTCTTCCTCTCTCGAACACAAAAAATGAAACAGGCCAGAGTGGTTCTTGAGTCCATCCATGGGACGTGCCTGATTGAGCTACCAGATCACTGGTGCTATACAAACAACGAATGGAGTATGTGGCTGATGAAGTAGCTAAAGAGATTTTTTTTTATTTTTAACTGATTTTTGGTTTTAAAAAAAATGGTGCAAAATTCATCTTTTTAAAAGATTCGTAGTGTTACATTCTCTCTACACCGCACTTAGAGTTGACATATTTCTCACGACGTAACAGAGGACGGCTAGATATCATGGATCTTTAGGATACAAAACTAGGTGAAGAACAACAGCATATGATGCGCGTCCTTAAGAAAGAGATGGCAAACATGGGAGGCCACCTTAGCCTAGTAGGACAGCATGTGCCGGCGTCAAAAAAAAAAAAAGACCACATGTTCGTGCATCGGGGGGACATTGCTTTTTTTCCGCATAATCATTCCCATTTCATTCATCCGTTCAAATCCCGATGTATAACAACGGTCATATATTATTCATCTCTGCGTTTCTTTCATTCAGAACGTGGCATGCGCCTCCGGGAGCTTCGGGCATCGCCCCGCCTGACGATCGGAATAAGAAAAAAAATGAAAAAGGAGGCCGAAGCCCCACAGCATTTGCACCCTGCCTACCCCGATTAAGAAAGGAAAAATAAAAAAAAAAAACGAACACGCACGGAGGTATGTGTGGTGTGCGTCGCAGAGTAAGGCGTGTGATCGTACATAAATAAATAGATACTACTGACTAAATTGCATTCGGATGAGAGGCTTAAAAAACAGAAGTCATATCTATGGTCTAAATGTTACCACGGCGACATATTTGGTCATATTATATAGCAAAGAGAAGTCATATTCTAATAATTACTCCTCTATATAGAAAATACTAGTCGTTTAAGATATGATCACTCCTACTAAAAGAGAGATTAATTAGGGGTATTTTTTTTCTGCTTTGCCCTTATTAAATATACGGAGGGAGTATGTGTCCATCGATATTCGCATCACAATAATATTTTGTCCAAGACAGGAATTGAAAAAAAATATTTCACATCAGAAATTATTATTTATTTCAAGCTATTTCGACTTTTTTAGTTTAAAAAATGCTGTGGTGAGATGAAAAATTAGAAAAAAAAAAACTTAGTGTAAAAAATAAATTTGGGAGACAAGTTTTGTGAGACAAGTTTTGAAAGCCACGTTTCTATGCTTTGTGGGATGAAGGGAGTACCTCCAAATAAATTGGAATGTAACACGTCACATGTACCTTCAAACGAGGAGAGTGAGATGGTGGCACCAGAGGTTGGGCGTCGGGAGCATTGATCGGTGCGTCGCTCGCTACAATCGCACAAGAGTACAAGTGTAGGCAGCTTGGCCGCCCGCACCTAGTCGACCTCGCCAGGCTGTCGGCCGCCACAACATGTAGCCGCCGTGTGGGCGTCTCAGTAAAAATGGGGTAAGGCGCCACGGTGGTGGCGGTCTCCGCCACGCCAACATGCAGTGGGACCGCGCCATGCATGCGGCGCGCCCCCTCGCCCGTCATCGCCCACGTCGGCTCCGGGCGCAAGTTGCCACGCTGGCGGCGGGGCCGCCCGGCGCCCGCATGCATGGCGCGATCCACGGGTTTTGCGGCGCCCACTTCAATGGCGCTACAAAAGTGGTTAGACACGAAAATAGTTTCGAGGTCCCGTTTTTTTTTAAAATTTCTTTGAAAAATCAGTTAAAAATAAAAATAAAATCGCTAAAGATGTGGCAATTTAAGATACTGGTTTTTATGGTGCAAAATTCATCTTGTAAAAGATTCGTAGTGTTACATTCTCTCTACACCGCACTTAGAGTTGACATATTTCTCACGACGTAACAGAGGACGGCTAGATATCATGGATCTTTAGGATACAAATCTAGGTGAAGAACAACAGCACATGATGCGCGTCCTTAAGAAAGAGATGGCAAACATGGGGAGGCCACCTTCACACACAGTCCCACCCACACGACCACAAGTTCGTGCATTATACTTTTTTTCCAAACCACTACAATCCCACACGGTCACAGGTTATGAATTCTGCTTCTTCATTCAGAACGTGGACTATCCGGCTGCTACTTGCTGAAGTCAAGAGATGATGAGTGAGCCAAAGGATGCTGAGAGAAGCTAGGTACGTGTATTTTATAAAGCCATGGTTTTCTCATAAAACTTTTAAAAAAATTGCATCCAAACAGGGCTTAGGATGGGGATATCAATGTATATTGTTTATTTGAGAGAACATATCTATATATACTCTATTATAAAACACTTTGGTTTTTCTAGATAAATATATCTAAGTATAGTATATATTTAAATATATAACAAAACCAAAACATTGTATAATCTAGAATGAAAGGAGTAATTGAAAAAAGATTCACAAAACGAGGACATGTTCCATTAAATAAACATATCAAAACGTGGAACGGTGTCATACTTCACATTTCTTGCTACTCATATTTCACTTTCTATGTTGCTAAAGTATTGATTTATGTGGAGCCAGAAGTTGAATAATATACTTGTAGTATTCGACTACTTGAAGAAAAAAAACCAATTTATTAAATAACTTTTTTAGAAACAACTAGTGGAAGTATTAATTCGGTCCCATTTAGTAAGACTTCTCTACAGGCTTCAGAAGTTGTTTGATGATATTTTAAACGGTTTAAAATAGAATGACTTTTTCTATGAAATCTTTAAAAATATGCTCACATAGATATTTTGAACGGGAGAGAAAAAAGTGGTTCCTTCCAGCTTCTTCTCCAAAATATGCTCTTATAAATAAAGCCGTTTTGACAAACCATATACCAAACTAGCTTCACTCCACTTATGAAGTCACTCATAGAGTTAAGCTAAAAAAAAATGGCCTGCCGAACAAGACATTATTATTATACTGAAAACTGTGATTTTGCGTGTTCCGCCCGTCTCTCCTATCTATATCTTCCATTTCTTGACTTGACCCGTGCCTCAGCGACCCGAGCCTACGACAATCCCCCGCCGAATTCCAGATCAAGGGTATCACCTGCCCCAATTACTTAGCGGAGCCCCACTCCTGGCGCTTGATTTCTATTGGATACGGTGAGTCCTTTGTAACCCCTCTCAGATTCCCTCAAAGCTTAAATAAAGACCATGTAGAAACACATGTATTCAGCTGTTAGCTTAAAGCTTATTGAATGTTTTTTTTTATAAAGAAAGTTTATTGAATGGTTGGACCGGCTCCAAGATCCGCCGTCGTCTTCTAGGATTTATAGCGTTGAGCTAATTTCTGGGAAATTTGAGGATCGGTTAAACTAAAAGAAACTCGGATTTACAAGAGCATAGCTAAACTAACTTTTTTTTCTTGGGTGGTTGGTGGACCGTCGCTTATGAAGTTCTCCCCTTTTCTAATCTATCTGAATAGGAGAGGAAACTCGGAACTTGCTAACTTACTATTTCTTGTGCTCAGTAAGTTGTCTGTAGCCTTGTAGCCAGTCTAGGTTTACAATTCAGCTAGCTGATGAATTTGATGAATGTTTTAAGGTTGTCTAAAGTCAACCATTCCAAACTTTAACTTTTTTTTTTAATATTGAACTTCAATCTTTGAAGTGATCGTAGCAGATTTGTCTTTAAAAATAGTTTCATAAAAAATTAGGTTTTCTATATTTATAGATATATTAGAAGGAAAGGTAGAGGCCAAACTCTGGGAATCTTGACTTCAACTTCAGAACGAGGGCCGAGGGAGTGGCATCTATAGGATCCTGCCCTATTCATCAAATTTGTGATTACTGCATTCGTGCATGATAAGTTCTAAACTTTCCTTAGATCCATAAATTAGTACATGCACTATCGTGTACTAGTTAATTTGTAACACATTATGAGGCCAAACTTTATGAACTTTGCTCTTTCAGCTTGGCCATCAGAGGAAAATAATTTCTTTCATTTTTGAGACTCTATGGTGAAATATGGTGTTGGCTGAGCATCCACCTTAACATTTTGGCTTTTCCTTTTTAGGATCAATGCATTTTAATACTGAGAAGAACCCAACAGTGCAATGGCAGAGGGTGTTGTCGGCATCCTTATTCTGAAGCTTGGTTCAGCCTTGGTTTTAGAGGCTTGCAGGCTTGGCACAAAACAGCTCTACCATGAAGCTTCTGCCCTTGGCAGGCTCTTTGGTGAGATTCGTGATATCAAGGAGGAATTGGAGAGTATGCAATCTTTCCTACAAGGAGCTGAGAGATTCAAAGATACTGACAACAACACTGCCAACTTTATCAAGAAGATCCGTGGCCTTGCTTTTGACATTGAGGATGTTGTCGATGAGTTTATCTACAAGATGGAGGACAAGCATGGTAGTTTTGTTGCAAAGATGAAGCGCCGGATTAATCATATTTGGACATGGCGACGTCTCACGTTCAAATTGCAAGAGATCAAACTGAAACTAGACAAAGTTGATAAGAGAAATGTTCGATATGACATGAGAGGAATTGCTAGAGAAGATCGATGCAGTGATGCTTATTATAGATCTACCGATCAGATTTCTTACTTCCCCAAAGAGGAACATCTTGTGGGCATTGATGAAAACAAGGAGTTGTTGATGAATTGGCTAAGGGGTGATCTACAACAGCAAAGTGTAATTGCAACAGTATGGGGGATGGGGGGAGTTGGCAAGACCACTTTGGTTGCCCATGTTTACAACACTGTGAAGGTAGACTTTGACAGTGCTGCATGGATAACTGTTTCAAAAGCTTACAACGTGGAGGACTTACTGAAGCAGATCATCAGGGGATTTCAGAAAAGTGATTTGAAGGGTGAACTTCGTGTTGACATTATTGACATGGAAAGGAGAAGCCTAGTTGAGATCATCCGTGATTATTTGCGTGGTAAAAGGTATGTTTTAGTGCTAGATGACGTCTGGGGTGTTGACATCTGGTTCAAGATAAGAGATGCTTTTCCTTCCAATAGCACTAGCAGGTTTATCATCACATCGAGGATACATGAAGTAGCATCGCTGGCTAATGGAAATTGCATAATTGAGTTGAAGCCACTAGAGGCACACCATTCATGGGAGTTATTTTGTAAAGAGGCCTTCTGGAAAAATGAAAACAAAATGATTCCACTGGAACTTAATAATTTGGCACAAAGATTTGTTGATAAGTGTAATGGGCTGCCCATTGCCATTGCATGCATAGGCCGTCTTTTGTCTTGCAGAAGCCCAACCTACTCTGATTGGGAAAGCTTGTATAAGGATCTAGAGTTGCAGATGACAAATAATGCGATTCTAAATGTTAATGTTGTTCTAAAGGTTAGTTTGGAGGATCTTCCATATATTTTAAAGAACTGTTTTTTGCACTGTACAATATTTCCCGAGGATTATTTGATCAAAAGGAAAAGGTTGATTAGGCACTGGGTAGCAGAGGGATTCGTCAGAGAAACAGAGCATAAAACAATGGAGGAAGTGGCAGAGGGCTATTTGTTTGAACTTGTCAATCGTAGCCTATTACAAGTAGTGGAGAGAAATGAAAGTGGACGAGTGCAGAGTTGTCGAATGCATGATATTATTCGACTTCTTGCTCTGACAAAAGCAAATGAGGAAGGCTTCTGTAAAGTTTATGATGGCATGGGGAGTTCTTCAGCTGAAAAGACACGCCGCTTATCGATTCACAGTGCAAATATTAAGCAGTTGACTCAACCAATAGAGCTTACAGTTCGCTCAATCTGTGTTTTTAGTAATGGTCTGACTGTTGATTCACTTAGGTCTTTCTTGAAACATTTCTACTTGCTATCAACTCTAGATCTCCAGGGTGCCCAGATTGTGGAGCTGCCAGATGAGGTTTTCAACTTGTTTAATCTACGGTTTCTTAGTGTTCGAAATACTGAGGTTAGGAATATCCCCAGCACAGTTGGAAGATTACAAAAACTTGAAGTCTTGGATGCTTACAATGCTAAATTGTTGGCTTTGCCAGAGAGTGTTTCGAAACTTAGAAAGTTGAGATATCTCCATGTAGCTACCGTTCCAGAGATAAATAGTAAAGGAGTTGTGACATGGATTGGAATCCAGGTGCCTAAAAACATCAAATACCTGACAGGCTTGCAAGCCTTGCGGCTTGTTGAGGCAAGCTCAGAGACTTTATGTCTTCTTGGTGCTTTGACACAGTTGAGAACTTTTGCCATCACCAATGTACAGAGGGAACAATGTGCTGATTTATGCACTGTTATAATGAACATGAACCATCTTGTTAGCTTAGCAATTATGGCTATAAGTGAGAAGGAAACACTTCAACTGGAAGAACTTTGTTTACCCCCAACTCTTTCAAAGCTTGAATTAGGAGGGCAATTGGACAAGAAAGCAATGCCCCGGATTATATCATCCTTTTCTGATCTTGGTAACCTCACCTTATTGACCTTAGCATTCTCTAAACTCGATGAAGACTCATTTTCATGCCTCTTGACGTTACATGGTCTACGTGGGCTTTGGGTTGATAAGGCTTATGAAGGGAAGAGGCTTCACTTTAAAGCTATGTCTTTTCCAAATCTTCGACAGCTTGCAATATCGGATGCACCGCAGCTCAACAGCGTTGTAATCGAACGAAGCGCACTGCAAAGCCTTGTTCAGCTAACACTTGTAGATTGTCCAGAACTGAAGTCCCTCCCAGATGGCATTGAGCATCTTAGAACACTTGAGAAATTATATCTGCGAGGTGCATCCAAAGAGCTCACGAAGCTATTTCAGTGGAATGAACAAACATGAGTCCAATGGGAATCTTGAGAAGATCAGTCATATCCGAAGGGTTACTGTTTATCCATGAAAAGGATGGGAAGACTTGGTATCATGAACCCATGTACTTGCGGACAAGTGGTGTTCTTGTTGCTGATTGCATACTGGTCAACTGGTGTAATAGCTCTGGAGTAAATAAAGTCAGCGAATATAGTTGGGGCTGAAGCGAGTGGAGAATATCTATTAGGTAATAGTTTGTTTTTGTTTCTGGTTCTTGATGTTAAGGTTTTGACCTTATTTTTGCATCGCCAATATTCATCATGTATTTGTAGTCATACAGGTATAAACATCAAAACTCTATTCATCAAACGTGAACTGAGGAATGACTGAGCGGAAAATAAGTGTATGTTTTTACATTTTATTTCTGTGTTTGACCTATAAATATTTTTCTGATATTATTTCAGATATTTAGTGCAGAAAAGTATTGGTTTTTTTTGTGCTCGGGCATATACAATTGCTTATTTGTTTTCTTCCAGCTATCTGAATAATCGTTATTTTTCCATAAACCTAAAAATCACCTAAGAAATGTGGCAGCAGAGAGCAATTTTCCTTTTAATGATTTGTGATGCTTGTGAGAACTTTTTGAGATAGTATGTACTTCCAAGTCTATTTTGCAATAACTTGTTCAGAAATTAGTTATCAGTCATCAAGTAATTTATGCATGAGACTACTACTATTAGAGAGAGGATTTTTAGAAACGGTCAAAAACCATTTTTTTGAGGCAGCAAGTTGCTTATGCATGACTAGAGAAAATATTTTTAGAGGCAAGTTGCACGTCCGTCTCTGGTAAACGGTCATTGTTCCTCTGTTAATTTCATTTGGTCACCTCTGTTAATGGTTTCCAGATGGGTTCGAACTCAAGACCTTTCAGCATGTCTCTATCACTGGAATACACACTCGTGTTAATTTCATTTGTTTGCCTCTATTAATGGTTTCTAGATGGGTTCAAACTCAAGACCTTTCAGCATGTACAACATCTTTGTAGCACTAGACTACGCATTCATTTGTGAGTATATAGGACATAACAGTTTTTTTAACATTCAGCAATCTTGTAATGAATATTCACTAAACAAATTCAAATGAAAAAAGTGTCAACTTCAAAGTTTTGCATCTTGTTAAGCACTATAATTTTAGTATAGGCCGTGTCTCCATCTGAGACGTTTAAAAATTTAAAAATGTTGTGATGATGTACTTGTTTTTGAACCTGTTCCTAAAAGTGTTCTCTATTTATTTGAATATAGATTAGAATAGTATGTTTTTTTGAAACCGATTAGAATAGCATGTTGTTAGTGTTTTTCTGCTGATTTTGAACCACTATTTTTTTCATACTACTATTGATATTCAACCACCATTTTTTTTTCATACCATACTAGATGCACAACATCTACTGGTATAATATTATTAACTAGCTACTCTATACTCTATACTCTATATTTAATAATAAAAAGACAAAAAAATCATTTTTATTATTTTTTTGACATAGTCTCTCCTAACTAACTTCGTGAATGTAAAAACGGCCTCCTATTCGTTTTGCTTAGCGCTTCTTATTTGTATGATAGGTTCTACATAGCTACAAATCCAAGTCCAAATAAATTTGTACGATTCCAATTAAACTGAATAGGAATCCTACTAGGAATCCTAATCAAATAGACCCTCCGATTCTTGCTAATCTGAATGTTATCGTCCGTGGCCTCGGAGACCGCTTGAAACTAAGTTGAGAGTCACAAACCGTCTCGGATTGCATGTCGTCACGTTGGTTTTCCAAGCATGCATGTCCTGATTCTGAGTCCCCTAGGCATCTAGGCTGCTATTGCGTGTGATCGAGACCACCATATTAAGGACCTATTATTAGGATTGTGTTTGGTTAGATGGCTTAGCTCCTAGCCATACTTTCTACATGCAGCCTCCGATTGTTTGGTTCCCTGTTTGTTTTCCTGACTAGGCTTAGCTAAGCCAAAAAGGCTCCTCCAGGGTGGCTTGCTAGGAACACGAGGGAGGTCTGTCTTCCTAGAGCCAGGCTTGTGCTAGCGACAAGCAAAGTCTGCTCACCCCCTCGCTACACCATTCGCAAGCTCGCCCTCCACCTCGCCTCGGAGGACCCCACCGCTGCTTGAGCCCCGGAGCCAGATGCGTATGCGGTGGATGCGGATGCAACGCTTGTCGAAGGCACTGTTGGTTTTGCTAGAGCTAGCATGTCTTAGTTTTGCTAGCCAAGCTTCGCGAGGAAGTGAGGCTGCACTGTTCGTGCTGGAGGAAGTGAGGCTGCACTGTTCGTGTAGGGATTCACCCGACATCAAAGACAACCGAGATTGATCAACAATTCAGTGCATATCATTTTAGTGTTTGTACAATTACAAATGAGGACACAGGATTCAATCCATGCACATGCAATTTTTTAATTACTTAGCATTATTTTTTTAATAATTGCATAGTTTTAAAGTCAATAGTAATATCGTTAGTACGACATGTCAACTTTTATATATTTTAATTTAATTTAAGACTTACCGTGTTTATTTAATGCATATATTTTGAATTATGTTGTAAATTTTACAACTGTTACTAAATTGCTAAATGGTTTTATCGCATTGTATATGAAATATTTTTTAGGAGACCTACCCTTAAAATAAAATCATAGGTCTGCCACCACGTGCAAAGAATGTTCACTACTTGTCAAGTTGGCATGGCAACTCCATCGTCCACTGCGTGCAAAGAGTGTTCACTACTTACCAAGATGGCAGGGCAACACCATCGTCCACTCTTGAACTTCCACAGAACGAGTTAAAACGGGCCACATGGAGCTCCGAACAATGCAATTGTGCCTCGGTCTTGGCCGCGCTTAGGCACCGTCGCACCGGCACGAGAGATGAGTGCCTTTGAGCTTCACACCATTCCCTCAAACAAACCCATGCACTTTGGGCCTGTTTGGTTCTCATCACACGGCAGCCAGGCTTGCATCTTGGAGCCAGGCGAGAGACATGGAATCCAGCCAAGCGGAGGTTGGTTATTTAGAGAACACTGTTCCCGGTGGGAAACCAGGCTTCGAACGCTGGTGGCGTTGCTCGCACCTGGAGCCAACGACCAAACGAGCTAGCGCTCGTTCCCAATTGTGCCTCGGTCTTGGCCGCGCTTAGGCACCGTCGCACCGGCACGAGAGATGAGTGCCTTTGAGCTTTGCATTCCCTCGCACCCATGCATGTTTGGTTCTCGTCACACGGCAGCCAGGCTTGCATCTTGGAGCCAGGCGCTCGTGAGCCAGGTTGGTTGCATGCAGTCTCAGTTGTTTGCTTTGCCATGCATGCATGTGTCCGTAGCCACAGGATATTTGATTGGTTAGCCTCCTTCCCTCCTACCTCGTGCATGCGCTCACTCTCACTCGAACGCGTGCTGCGCTCGCGCCGGCCAGGCTCGGCAGAAATGGATTCTAAATCCGTTTCGTCGGAGCCAGGCTCCAGAGGGCTCTTTGCATGCGTCGGACCAGACCCGCAGCTGAGCACAGGCATCCAAACGCCGCTGACTTGCATCTGCGAGCTTGGCCAGCCTTCATCACGGCAACCAAACAGGCCCAAGGGGCAACGACTTGTGGCTTTCGCGAGCCTGGTCGTACTCATACCTTCTCCCGTACGAGCTTCAACCCCCGCATGCTGCATCACATGACCATGTTTTTCTGTTGCGCTTCTCACCATAGCGGCAAAGAGGCAACGACTCCGAAAGATGCTAGAGATGCTGGTTCTTATATAATTCTGATCAGAAAAAAATTGAATATATTATCATGTTATTGTAAATATTTACTTTTAATTTTATAAAAAAGGATAAAACATTTTTTTCACTATTTGTCACATGTTTAATATTCTCCCATGGCAACATACAGGTAACATTGAAGAAGTCATTTCAAGATTGTCTTAGGTTAAATATTTCAAATTTTAAGTTTTTAACTACAAATAAAATCTTTTAATACAGTTTGAAAAACATAAAAGTGATAAGTAGATTTAACTACAAATAATTTTTTTAGTGGCTATTACAATTGTTGCTTTTATTATCAATTGAGAAAGATCATGAATAAAAATTGCACAATCACATTGGTGATCTGTTTATAAACCAAATTTGTTGATGAGTTTATATATACCAAAATATGCAATGCAGACATTAGTTCATCGCTTCAGGAAAATTAAGCCAAGTAATTTTGATAACAATGATTAAATATAACAAGTAGAGTAAAATGCACCAGAGGTCCATTAACTTTTGAGGAGATGTCATTTAGGTCTATCAACTCTTAAAGTGCATTTTTGGATCTTTAAACTTTTAAAGTGGTTCACCAGAGGTCCAAACCCCTTTATTTATATACAGAAACCTCCCTGCGTTTCTTTTTCTTTGACATCCGTATCCCTATGTCTCTTGAGGGCACATTCAGGGCAGTGCATGGCGAGCGAGCCAGATGCCCGGATCAAGCCATGCATCAACGCAGCTCGGAGGACGCTCGCTCCTTCAACGCGACTCGGCGCCCTTCACCTCAGTGCGGATCTTGGCCCGAGATGGTGTTCCGGCTGGCGACCTGCGTGGTGGGAGGTCAGAGAGTCCACCGCTGGCCATATCCTTGAGCCCCTCCGGCCGCTCTAGCGCATCTCGACGATGACCAGCATGCGTGGCTCTTGTCTCCCAGCTGTTGCGCCGTTCACCGAGCAGTGGCCCGCCAGCCTCTGGTCCATGATGGAGCGGATGTTGGAGGCCTTGATGTCCCCGCTAAGTATATATATAGCGCAGGAGGCGTGCGTGTATGCTACATCATTTAATGGAGGCGCTATCAACTCATGAGAGACTACGAGAAGCGGGAGAGAGTAGTAGCTAGCTGCTACTGCTAGCCTAGTACCCGTGCGCAACTTGCATCGCGCGCGGTGAGCAGCGACCGATCCATCAACACCGTACCGTGAGCACTCATTGCCCTTGAAGTCCAGGGACGGTTGCGACGGGTGCACGCTGCCCACTAGAACTCCTGCACCATCCACGCCAACTCAAACTCCATTGGCCGCGCCCACAACTTTGGATCGATGGTCGGGAGGAAGATGTCTAGATTTGCACCCATGGGCACGTACGTCTTTAACCGGCGAGATTTGCACGGTGGCATGGGTGAGCGAGAAGTAAGTGGGCAGGTCACAGGTGCGCTTCCGCGCAGAGCGTGTCCGGCTCATCGTCAGTGGGTAAACCGTACATCACAGCACTCCATGTGTTGGTCGAGCATGAAGTCTACGAGAAGGGCGTAGCTGCGTTGGGATCGAGTGGCTAGCTCTACATGTCACGGAGGATGGCGTGGTGCCTGTTGATGAGCGGGACCAGACAACATAGTGCTCGCGGCCAACGGCAGGGCATGCATGGCGTTGGGCCGCTGGTGCTGCCAGAAGAATGGCCAAAGGAACGAGGTAGTCGTCCGTGTGCTGATGCGCATGTCGGCTGCCAGCAGCGTATGCTCAAAGACAGCGTCGATGTGCACAATGTGCTCCACATAAAGGTCGAGCATGATGCTAAATAAGACAAAGCGCACATTCTGGACTGCCAAAAATGGATACGCCGTGCGCTCAAAAGACAAAGAGGCGTAGGCATGTCATAGAAAAAGAAATGGAGGGAGGTTTCTGCAAAATACAGATATAAACGAAGGGGTTTGGACCTCTGGTGAACCACTTTAAAAGTATAAGGACCCAAAAATGCACTTTGAGAGTTGATGGACCTAGACGACACCTCCTCAGAAGTTAATGGACTTCTGGTACATTTTACTCAAGTATAACAAGTTTATTTAAATTTGCTTATTTATTTTTTATAACCATGGTTATAAAGAATAAAAAAATAAATCTAAATCATAAATCATTTGTTAGTTTCTTGATGTTGAGACGTAGTTAAACATTGTTTTTCGGTAATACTGTGACACGAACGTCCGTCCTTTTCCGAACATGGCAGTAACCCACTCGACGCACGCACCGTCCGCTCTTGTCCACTCGTTCCTCCTCCCCACCGCTCCCTCCCATCCACTCGTTCCCTCGCGCCAGTGCAAATATCTTTAGCCCACCCTGCTCCTGCTGCCCACATGCACGCTGCCCCACCGCTGTGCCCGCATCCACCGCTGCACCTGCCACCGCTCTGCCTGCACGCGCTGCCGCTCCTTTGCTGCTGCTGCTGCGCGCACGCCTCCTTCCCCTAGCCTTGCCCCGGCCGCTGCTCCTTTCTCCGCTTCGCCTTCTCCATCGCCGGGGCCGCCCACCACGGCCTTCTCCGGCTCGACGACGCCGCACCTTGCTCCTGGCCTCCCAACGCTGCTCCATGCGCCGACATTGAAGCCCCGTCCACCTCGCCCACCGTGGATTGGGAGGCCCGCTCGGCTGGTAGCGGCACCACTTGAGCCTCCCAAAGCCGCTTCGTGCGCCAACGTCGAAGCCCACCTCGCTCACCGTGGATAGGGAGGCCCGCTTCTGCACCTAACCCCCATCCAGTTTGCGCCGTCGGCAGGAAAGGGATGCCTACGCTGCAGTCTGCCACCAGGTAGGGCTGTGTGGGCACCGGCGATGTTGTGTTTCAAGTGCTTTCAAACATGTTGCAGGCCTTTGTTTCAAGCGTTTCAGTAGTTTCGGCAAAATGTTTCAAGTGCTTCACATGGATGTTGTAAAAATAGATCGAGATGTTGCATATGTTGCAATTGTTGTAAGTTTATGTTGCACACCTCTGTCCTCAATGTTTCATTTTGTTTTTTCGGTGTATGTTTCAAGCATGTTTATCTGGGATGTTGCATATATTTTCAAACATATGTCAAAAGTGTTTTATGTGGATGTTTCTATATATTTTGCAATGTTGTTTACAAGTGTTTTAGACGAGTTTTAAATGTTTCATCTGCTATCTTTTTATTTGTTGTAAGGATTGCATTTGAATGTTGCAAAAGTAAATCGATCGAGTGTTGTTGATCTGCATGTGGCTGGTCAGCGATGTTTCTCGCCTACATGGCAAGCACATGCGTGGGGAGAGACCGAACACATGGGTGAGCACGGCAGTACAGGCAAGCGGGAGGAGCAGCCGAGCAGAGTAGACGAGTGGGGCGGGGCGGGACGGAGGCCAGAGGAGCAGCGTGGTAGAGGGGCTGAGCAGAGTAGACAAGCGAGGCGGGACAGAGGCCGGCGGAGCAGCAGAGCACGGGCGTCCGAACGGAGTAGACGAGCGGGGCAGGGCGGAGGCTAGAGGAGTACGCGCGATAGAGTGGCCGGCCACGGGGCGTTCGGACAAGCACACCCGTCCAGACGTCCGGGCACAAGTTGTACCATTGTTTTTTTTTTTTTTTTTTGCCATGCTAATAATATTCATTAGAAATTACTTCCACTTGTTTGTAGTATATACATTATTTTATTACCCTTCTGTATAATATAAATTAGTTTATCAGTCCTCATGGTATATCATTAAGTTGGTAACTCAATTTGGCTGGAGAGCTTCCCGAGCTGGCCAAGGATGGGAGAGTTGTGATCCTGTTCAAGCGCTGAAGAGTGAAGACCCTGGCAATGTGACGGAACGGGCCATGTGCGAATGTACAATTTGAAGTTCAAATTAGACTTATTTTAACTTGGAAATAAAAAGAAAACCTACAGATTGCAAACTAATCGCAAAGGAAGCAGAAGAGCGAGCACAGCGGGTAGAGCGGCTGCAGATGCGATCAGAGCCTGTCGGGATGTATGAGGAGTCATCACTTTGTGACATCAGGGGATTGACAGACTTTCATACATGCATCATCACCTCGCATCGAAAACCAACCGACGCACACAAGAGACCAAGCAAACATCAGGAACGGGTCAGTTGGAAGATTAAAAATCGACTCACGCAAAAGACCAAGCAAACAACAGGACCGAATCAGATAGAACACAGGAAGAAGGATGTAACTCTGAATCTGAACAAGTGGCTCAGAACTTCTTAGAGGATTTGTGCAGCCAACACCGGCATCCGGCGGATGCCTTCGGCACACGGATTTCTTTCCTCATCGCCAACAATTGCTCAAAACGATATATATAGAAATCGGCAAACAGAAAATCGAAAGAAAAACGGAGAGACAGCTCAAAAACAAAACGATATATAGCAGAACTCGGCAAACAGAAACAGCGAGAAAGAAAAAGAGATGCAGGAGGGCGAAAGAACCGTCGGCGACAGCAGGTTAACGACGGCGGCGATGGGAAAACTTTCCTTGCGCTCTCTATTTTATAGACCAGACGGTGGACACCAAACCCTAGATGTCATGGGCTTGGTGGCTGAGGCCCAGGAGGAGCGCAGAGGTGGACCTGGCCCATGGGCCTCAT
>JADLZL010007143.1:0-26441 GCA_015844335.1 Chrysopogon serrulatus
CCATTATTGTAAGGAAATCAGCTCGCCAACTAGCCCCTCGTGCAAAAGGATGCAAATTGAGATCACCAAAGTAGACACAGGGTTTACACCCCACTCAAATTCCACGAAGCCTTTGGTGTTTCACCATTTCCTCGCAGGCATAAATCGAAAAGGCGCTAACCATAAGAGCTATCTTTGAACAAAGAAACGGAAAAATGGACCTGCATAGCTCACGCAGAACAATCTAAGCCAGAAGGAACGAGACGACCACGCCGCAGCGGGCGGCCCGAAGACACCGTGCCGCACTCGCCCGGCTCGGCCTCACCGACCCGGGCCGGCTCCGGCCTCGCCTTCCTTTCCGGGCCCGCGCGCGCGCGCTCGCTTCCACCGCCTTTTGAGGATCGATCCAGTCACCACAATACCGGTTTAATCCGGATGGCGTGACGATCACGCACGTGGCTGTATATATAAGGAGTAGGCACCCCTCGGGAGTGCGACGCGTAGAAACCCTAATTCGTTATTTCCTCTCTCAAGAGAGGTGGCGGGTTCCATCCTCGAGAATTAGATTAGAACTCCAATAATACTTCAAGTTCTAGTTAGGCATTAGCTAGCAAGGTTTCAAGTGAGCTGAAGCTACGCGTGATTCCGAGTCGCTCATCCGTGAGGTCGGGTATAGCTTGTATCCCTTTATTTATGACTTGTTCTTAATTATTATGTTTCACTTATTAAGTTTCTCCTAGTTTGCCTTTGTAGCGTTTTCGCTTTGATATAGTATTGATTGATGATGAACTATCTTATATGATCGTGAAAGCGCTTTGTAGCCTATTACTTCCTCGAAAGTGTGGGTTAAGTGGTAGAAATTATGTAAGCATGGTGTCTCGCATATACCGCTACGCAATGCACCTTGTAGGCCCGTGTTTGCGTGGTAGATCGCGGGGTGTGACATTCCCTTCGAGTTGAGTCCTTATGTACTCCTACCCCTCCGCTTTATAAGACCAGCGTAACGTGATTGCGAAGGAGGAGCCGCTCGTTTCCGCATCACAAACCTCCCTAGTAATGTTCCTTGTATACTTTAGAGTCATCAATACTATAGATGAAAGTAACATGCTAGAGTAGATGCAAAGATTTAGTAACCGACAATTGCTATAGGAATTCAATCTCTTAACTAATCTCCTGTTGCCTTGCTACATTGGGGAGAGTTTTTAATTTCATCTATGAGTACTATCATTGCCCTATACTTATCATATATATATTCATTCCGGCTTTACGCCAGATAAGTAAGTATGTCCTTGTCATGTGGATTCTATCTTAAGTATGCACATACACACATCAATACTTCTAGCTGTCCTTTCCCATGGGATTAAATAAATTGGCCACTAAGTTAACTCCCCAATAAAATACAATGGTATTTCATCCGCAGCTATGATACTGCTATATTTAAGATAGTTGTATTGATTTAATACCACACACCTCTTATGTCACTCGCTGGGATGACAACCCGTAAGATAATGCATGGTGACTTAAGAAGTGTCAACAAGCGCTGCATTGCTGCTCTGAAAGGCTAAGCTATAAAGAGATATTGATCAAATGCATACTTATAGATGGAACCATGACTAGGTACCTCCGCTAAGCAAAAGCTTACCCTTGTTTGTCTTTAGTCTGGGCACGTACGTGGTATTGCAGATTGGTCTTGATTCATCATCATCTTCCTCGTCTATCTCAATCAAACCACCGCGAAGTTAGCCATAATCTCAGCTTCTCGGTGCCATGGTCGATAAGATCAAGGCGGAGTTCTCAAGCCCAAGCACTGGCGCACTTTGACCGACCAACACTTCCAATCAAACAACCTTTTTGAGTTTGAGCTTAAAACCAAGCCTCATTAACATGGTGCAAGCAACCCGCTCGAAAGATCGCTGAAGATGCTAGTGCTCATCTTCGTAATTTTCCGAGACTGCGTAGCATAATAATTTATCATCAAGGACGCCGCCAAGACATCATACTTCGCTTGTTCCCCGCTTCTCGTTAACCGGAAAGCAAAGCAATGGTTCTATGCAAATCAAGAAACATCAAGACATGGACACGTATTGTTCAAAAGTCTTTCGAGAGATTCTTCCCTTCGTGAAAAGACCAAAGGCCTTTAAGAGAGTAGAAGATTACCGGTTTTCAACAATAGAGAGTTGAACCTATCGCAGAGGCATAGGAATGCTTTCAAGATTATATTTCAGATTGTCCTTATCATGGAATAGAAAGTATCGCGCTACCATGCAAGAATTTTATCATGGATTTCAAGCCCAAGGTAGCACAAGAGCAACCGGATGCTACCGCTGAGGAACATTCTTGTCACTCACCATCAAGAAGGCCAAATACTATGGAGACAATAGCCTCTAATCAAGGCTGGTCGCTTGACGATACCCCTCGCGACGTAAGATGAGTGAAGAAGTTTCCATATTGAAGGGTTGAAAGTGCAGCTTCACCAAGATGAATGTTACAGACCGCTCGAATAAATGTAGACAATTACAAGCAAAAGATCGCCGCTATTCGTAGATGCTATGGATTCTCAAGTAAGAACCGAAAGATACGATCACATATTCCCCACTGCACCAAAGATCTGCGCATCATTGGCAACATCCAAGAATGTAGCAAGTCATGTACCATCCTTGTGGAATGTAATTAGACGCCAGCCCAAAGATCAATGAAGAACTATCACAAAGGCTTGTCTCCCTTTAAATGAAAGAGATACGTAGAGGCGAACCCAGTAAGATGGAAAAGTTTTTCTTCTCGCCTATAAAGATCAACTGAAAGCATAAACTGTAAGATTGAGTCACAAATAGCAAAGTTGGCTAATGCTTGCCCATTGCCACCAAAATTCTCGAAAGCAAATCAATGCAAATCACTACAAAGCAGGAGGCAAGAGTACTAAGATCCCCCATATCCCGTAAGGTACACACCCCCTCGGTTGATAGTGAGAGTACAGCATCGCCAAAGAAGACTGAGTAGTTAATCAAATGACCGCGAAGAGGTTATACCACCATTAGAGCGGCAACCTCAAATAATTATAATGACACCAATTTCTTACTACTGGCCTACAGAGAAAGCGGAGAGTGATGGATGAGCAGCTTGGGAAATTTATGGAGGTTATATCATTACTTATATATCAATGTACCGCTAGATGCCATACAAGTGCTCACGCATGCAAGATAAATTTAGATATCTTAAACAAATCGAGTACACGCCCACCACCGGCTATCAAGCTCACAGAGGAGTGTAGTACGGCTATCCCTAACACATCACCAATCAAGAACAAGATCCGTGACGCCCCACCATTAGATGAATTGAGATCAAGTGTTTGAACATGCACTATGCGATCTTTAGGCTTAGCGTAAGTGTGGTGCTTCCAAGGCGTTCTCGACAAACCCACCATCTAAACTCACACCCACCTAATTTTACGTGCAACTCAACTTGTGGATCAATCACTTCGCCAGCCTCAAGGAATCACAAGTGAACACCCCAAAAATAAGAGAGTTCTTTATTCCCGCTGATTTTGTTGTGCTTGATATGCGTGAAGCAATAAATACACCACTTATATTGGGAAGACCTTTCTGAGCCACGCAGCTCACATTGATGTGTCAGTTGAGAAACTGACCCATATCAATGGCAAGGAAGAGAGATTTGTACCAAGCCAATTAATTTAACAAATAACAATACTCTCAATCGAGAGGTGTGAAGAGCGCATGATTTAAGGTCTCCATCTCCTGACCGATAGACGCTATAAAGACATAATCATCGAGAAGTCCAAATTCTAGGACTATAAATATCGACTAAAAGGTAGTAATCGGTATTTACCCATTAACTCTTTTATATTCTAAAAAATCTAAAAATATTTTCTTTACCATTTGATGTTTCTATAAATCTAAAATACAAAATAATTAACCAACCGACCTACGCATTAATCAACCCACTTGCCATTTCATACATCTCATCATATATATAGCTTCGATAGGCTCAGCTACTCCAAACTCGCACCCACGACGATGTGCCTTCAACTAGTGGACCAGCCACTCTGCTACCCTGAAGGAATCGCCGAGAATATTCCGGTAAAGATAAGAGATTTTTTTATTCCAGCCGATTTTGTTATGCTTGACATGCAGGAAGCAGTGAAGACACCACTTATATTGGGAAGACCTTTCCTGAGCACTGCAAATGCTCACATTGATGTTGGGGCTGGAGAAATCCGGTTCTATATCAATGGTAAGGAAGAGAGGTTTGCATTCAAGCCACGACCGGAACAATGCTCTCAATTAGAGAGGTGTGAAGAGCAAGAAGATTTAAAGTCTCCAACTCTGGGACCAACAGACGCTATAAAGATATAATCATTAGGAGGAGTCCAGCCCGGAGGACTATAAATATCGGACCCTCGCCGAAAGGTAATCGGTGTTTATCCATTAACCTCTTACAAAATACCAAAAATATTTTCTTTATTATTTAGTATTTCTCTTTTCTTGTAAATCTAAAAGTATAAAAATAATTAACCAGCGGGACCCACAGACACTAGGACCCACTTGCCATTTCACATCCCATCATATGCACATTGGATTCCAAAGCACATATCCACCCACCTGCTGTCATCCTTCTTCTTTTCCACCGAAAGAGAGACCTAGGTGCAGCATAGGGGGAGATGGAGCACCAGAGCAAAGATGAGGCAAGTAGGGCCCACTGTGGGACTGGCCGGGCCCACCGTGGACCGGCCAGTCTCCCCCCCTCCTCGCCTATAAAAGGGCAAGTGCCCAGTGAGCTGTACTCACTCCCCTCTATCCAACTTTCTGCCTTTCACCTCTTAATTCTGAAGTCTCTCTTCCTGCTCTTGCTTGTTAATTACTAAAGAAGAAAGAAGAAGGGAGAAGGTAGAAGTGAGAGAGAAGGAGAGTAGATGTGCTAGGGAGTTACTTAGTGCCTAATGAGGGGAAGTGCTGCTGGAATTTAGAGGAAGAGTTAAGTAAAAGTAGAGGAGGTGCTGCCCAAACTTAGAGGAGATGATCATCTAGTCTAAGGAAAACTATGCTAAAATTTGGTTGTGGTGGTAATCACCCCACAAGGACCGCTAACCCTGGACGACTGACCCTCTAATTGTTGTGGTGGAAACCTTCCTCACAAGGACTACTAACTCCCTCTAACTTTTTCTTTTTGTTACTAACTCAATTTACTCATTTCCATGTGTATTTATTTTCCGTATTTACTTCCTTATGTTTTTCTTGTTCATGTGGAGGTAGCAATATCCCACACTTTTCTATATTTATTATTATTTTTTGCACTAACCCGTTTGTGGAGGAGTTCATCCCCGCAGGAGTAACATACTCTTGGAGCGGTTATTTTTATTGTCATATTTTTTAACCCCGCTCCTAGAGTTTCTTTTATGTTTCTCTTGGTTTTTTCACTTGCTTATAGGATGAGTGGCCTGTGGAGAGGTATCAAGAGCGGACTTAAGTCCCGGTGCACTCGCTCAACTCGGAGCTCTACCTCTCAAGCGAGCTCTGATATGCAGGTTGACGAGACGCCACCCGCTAGCAACAGGCCATCATCTTCCTCGACGGTAATATACCGTTTGATGGAGGAACATGACTCAAGTGGAAGAATGACGAAGAGAAAGAAAAGTTCAAGCTCATTAAAGACCACAAATTCGTCCTGACCACAGTGTATGATCCTGAGTGTCGGGGGCCAAACAACCGGCCTGTTGGGCCCCCGGCTAATTGAAGCTAAGTGAGCTGCTAACGACGGCCCACGTACGGTCTAACGAAAGCCGGGCCTAGTGGGCTAGTACCCCGACGGCCCAATGGAGGACCACAACAGAGGCCCGTAGGTGAACTGTGCCGCGCGGCCCTGAAGATAGGGTATGACCCTCAGGGCGCATGGCTCGCACGACCCCTGCCGGACCAAAGGACTCCCGGGGTCGTGACCCGGGAGGCTGCGGCTCGCACGACCCCTCGCGGGTGTCTTTGCGAGAGGCAGGGTGTGGCTCGATGTCTAATCACCTCCTCCGATTGACAGCCCGAATAATCCATCCATCATGACCCTCCCATGCCGTACGACGTCATTAACTCTAGGGCAATACTCTAAGCACTCCAATCAACTGTTCAACCTCACCGCCCACTGTGAAGGCATAGGCAAACACTCCGGCAACGCGACCACACCGGCGACCAGCATTGATCGTCACGTACGACGCAAGGAAGAAGGAAGCCCCGACCCCAGGAAGGCGGACGAGCCACTCCACTATTGTCCTTTTTCTTGCTTTTTCTGCATGGCACGTCCATACACTCTCTCTACGCAGCATGTAAGGCAGTTCCCTCCCTTCATCGATAAAAGGGAGGGCGAGCCACCCCACGAGATATAGGCAACAAGACTCACGAAACCCATTACACACGCCATGATATTGGTACCACGCTCAATCAGAGACTTGGGAGCCCCTCTCTCTCTCGAACCGGTTGTAACCCCTACTATGAACCGCCGCTAAGTAACACCATTCCTTCGAACTGGACGTAGGGCCTCACGTCCAAACCAGTATACTCCCCGTGTCCTCTTAGCGAACCATCCGGGCATAAACGCGCATCTATAAATTTACTAGTTGGTGCTTTCATGAAACACCGACAGTTGACGCGCCAGGTAGGGGCCTTGCACGTTTCGTCTCCAAAACCCAAAGGTCTGGATGGCCAGATCCGACAACCGTCAGTTCCCTCCGGGCACCATGTTCGGTTCGGGAACCTCGACTTCATCAACATCGGGGTGGACTACGACATGGTGCTCCTCCCCCCAACACCGACGTCGACGCCGTCTCCGCATCATTCACCGACTTGCGCCTCTATGACAACAACTCGGCCCAGCACGACAACGCCAACAGGTCAGCTCGCTCCGGCGCGCGGTGCAGGAGGAAGGATCATCGCAAGAACCAGGACGCCCACCGTTGACGGCCACGGCCCAAGAAGGAGCCTCGGTGCTTCCCCGACACGCCCACGTCTAGCATCGCGACGGTCGCCACCGAACTCGGTCCGAGGAACGACGACAGCAATCAATCCCGCGGCACCCACGACTTCCCAACCGACGACGACGAGTTCCAGGATCCGGAAGTGCTGCTCCACTTCCTCGGCATCTGCGACTACCTTCTCAGCGACTACGGCAGCGACGACGATGACGACGGCTATGAGCTCACCTAGCCATAATTTTGGCCACGATCGGTAGACCCATGAACTTGCCTCTCGGCTAAATTCTCGCGCACGTTACAATTACTCCGCATTACTCGCTTTATGTAACGATTAAATTCCTACATTAATTTTGTACCATGAGTTTGTACTTAATTATGAAAAATCTAAGTCACATATGACGAGGTCCAAAAATAAGGGCCGGGGTTCGCAGGCCTGCCCGCGAAGGGATCACGGCCGTCCCGGACCGACGGAGTGAGGGGCGACCCGAGAAAGAAGCCCACTAGCGGCCTAATTTTCCGAGCACGCGAAGTGATTAGGTCTTTCTTGGGCTGTGTTCGAGTCCAAGGTTGATCTTTGATTCAAAAATTTTTTGCGGAAAAGGCATCGAGCCCACGAGCCCGTGGACGGCTTGAGAAAAGTGCGAATCAACTACGGATTAATGAGGTTTGGTCACGCCGCGCGCCTAAAGCCGGGAACACAGGCCTCACTTGAACTACCCGTTAGTAGCTCACCGGGCACTGCATCTCGACCCAACCGAAGGGAAGATGTAGCGTTGGCCACCTCCTCCGACCCCACAAAAGGGTCGCGTGGGGAGAAGACTCGACCCCCAGACCGGGCCCACGCGTTTGAAAGGGTGCCGGGGGCTCGAGGGCAGAAATATCCGAAAGTCTAAACTAAAAGAAACCCTAGGGGCGAACACGTACGACCCTCCGCGCCCCGAAAAACGTGCGCGTGATCACGACCCTGAAATAAATGAACTAACACGACCCCCAAAGACGCGGGGGGTCGATTCCTCGAACGTACCGATTCGTGCCTGCTCGTTCTCTCACGATCGTTCTTACGATTTCTTCTTTCAAGACATAAGATTACGAGAACAAAAATGCATGAACTTGTGAATTAATAAAAACTTTATTTATTTTCCCCCTTTTTTCTTACAATTACATAAGATGCTTTTTTAGAAAAAGAGGGAGGGAGGTGAGGTCGCCGCCCCGAGCTTACAGCTCCCCGGCGAAGAGCTGGCCATCGTGGAGAGCTCCACTGCAACTCTCGCCGCCTCCTCGTACTCTGGGAGCATGTCAGCGTAGTCCTCCGAGGGGACTCGCCCGGCGGGGAAGCCAAAGAACGTCGGTCCGATCGACATCGGTGTGCACCTCCGCCATCGCAAGTGTGACGCCCGCGCCCGGGCGGATCGCGCGCTTTCATCGCGGCGTTGGCGCTGACCTATGCCATCTCGAGGCGCTCACAGGCGTTGTCGGTGAAAGCGTGGATGAGTTTGGCGAGCTCGGTCCTGGCGATCGCCATCACCTCCATCTCCGCCCGGGGCCTCTGTGGGAACACAGAGAAAACGTTAAGATGAAGAAGTGTCGAAAAAGAAACAAGACAAAAAGCGAATGAAAAGACCCTCACCAAGGTGCAGGTACAATCCGCCTCCTCCCCGCCGCCGGGGCGGGCGGTGCGGTTCTCCTCCTCGAGCACCACCACCACCGCCACGAGGGCGGCAATGCGCTCGAGGGCATCCCCGTGCGGAAGTGGAGGGGCTGACGGCTCCACCATCGTCGGAGGGGACGAGTGGGCGCCGGCGCCGCCTGGGAATGGACGGTCCAGCCGCCGCTGGGAGCGGGGCGACGTAGCCCATCGACCAGATCCGGCAGTGCGGTGCCGCCGGCCTCCGCATATCCCCCGGCACAAGACATTGTAGGCCCGGTGATCCCACCGACTCCTCCGACCTGGCCATCCTCGCCGGTGCGCCCCTCTCCATGGCCAACAGTGAACGAAGGAAGAGCGGGGAAGAAGAAGAGCAGGAGCGGGAAGGCAGAGCAGAGACAGCAAAGGCAAGGGCAAGGGGAGGTCGTGCTCTACGACCCCTTTTATAGGGGCCGTGGAGACCTCAAGGGTCGCCGTGACCAAGCGGCGGGAAGGCCTCTCACCTTACCGCCCAGACGCCCCGCCCCTCGTCTTGCCCCGCATTAACTCCAACGCCGGGCTCGAGGCAGAGGCGCCGCATACGCGCCTCCCCCGGATAAGTCCTGGCGCGGGCTCCAAAGCTCGGCAGACCGATGCGTCCCATCGGCTACCCGACGGTCCAGAAGCGTCATTATGGCTGAGGGCGAACCGTTCGGCCGCGCGCCCGAAACCGACGCACTCCACTACCCCGAAGCGAACGCTTTAGTCTCTATGGACGTGGCCCACGTCCCCAGCGCGCGTCCACTGGAGAAATTGAATCAACCCCAGACGACAAGTCCCTGTAGGTGTGGACCCACACCCGCAGGGACTCGGGGGCTACACCCGGCGGGTGCGCTCGCGCGCTCCCACCGAAAAAGTCAAAGCGACCCTCGGTGGTAAGTCCCTGCAGGCGTGGACCCACACCTGCAAGGACTCGGGGGCTGCTGTCGGGGGCCAAACAACCGGCCTATTGGGCCCCAGCTAAATGAAGCTAAGTGAGCTGCTAACGACGGCCCATGTACGGTCTAGCGAAAGCCGGGCCTAGTGGGCGAGCATCCCAACGGCTCAATGTAGGACCGCGACAAAGGCCCGTAGGTAAACCGCGCCCGCGCAGCCCCTGAAGACGGGGCACGACCCTCAGGGCGCACGGCTCGCACGACCCCTGCCGGACCAAAGGACTCGGGGGTCTCGACAGGGGGGAGGCTGCGGCTAGCACGACCCCTCGCGGGTGTCTTCGCGAGGAAGCCGCCCGAGGCTTGCGCTCCATGCTTGGGCCACGACCTCACTACAGCATGACCGGTCAAGCCATGTCCTCTCCGTCTGTGTCTGCGCAGGGTATGGGGCAGAAGCATCTTGACCGCCTTTTTTTGTCAATGCAGGTCATGGCGACGGATGACAGCGACACTATTAGCCAGAGCAGGGCGTAGCCCGGCTCTTGACCACACTGTTAATCAGAGGCAGGGCGTGGCTCGATCTAATCACCTCCTCCGATTGACAGCCCGGACAATCTCACGACCCATTCCCGTGCCGTACGATGTCATTAACTCCAAGGCAATACTCTAAGCACTTCAATCAACTGTTCAACCTCACTGCCCACTATGAAGGCATGGGCAAACACTCAGGCGACGCGACCACACCGGTGACCGGCATTGATCGTCACGTATGACGCAAGGAAGAAGGACGCCCCAACCCCAGGAAGGCGGACGAGCCACTCCACCATTATCCTTTTTCTTGCTTTTTCTGCACGGCACGCCCATACTCTCTCTCTCTCTCTACGCAGCATGTAAGACCGTTCCCTCCCTTCATCTATAAAAGGGAGGACGAGCCACCCCACGAGATATAGGCAACAAGACTCACGAAACCCATCACGCACACACCACGATATTGGCACCACGCTCAATCAGAGACTTGGGAGCCCCTCCCTCTCTCGAACCGGTTGTAACCCCTACTACGAACCGCCGCTAAGTAACACGATCCCTTCAAACTAGACGTAGGGCCTCACGCCCGAACCAGTATACTCCTCGTGTCCTCTTAGCGAACCATCCGGGCATAAATGGTCATCTATAAATTTACTAGTTGATGCTTTCACGAAACACCGACACTGAGCTTCTTCGAGACATAGGTATGGACATTGAGTTCCAAACCATCTTTTCAGTCATGGGTTGGACGGGATTTGCAGATATTTCTAAGCCAGAGTGCAAACTACGTACTGCTGAATTTTTATGCACCTTGAACTTTGTTGAAAATAGGGTGAATTTTTGACTCTTTGGGAAGGAGAAAACCTTAACCTGGAAGGAGCTAAGCTTAGCTCTAGGATTCCATGCTGAGTGCATGGTAGATGTTGATGATGCCATTCCCAACTTTGTGAGATAGCAGTTTTGGAAAGATATAACCAACCAAAACACACCCACGCATGCTAAGACTAGTAGCATTCAATTACCTACATTAAGGTTCATGCATAGATGGTTGGCATTTACTCTCTTTCCACGAGGCGACACCAGCACAGTGAGGATAGATGAGCTTAAGCTGCTTTATGCCATAGTAAAGAGTAGGAAAGTTTCCCCAGTGATGATGATGATGAGACAGTGGTTAGAGGTTTTTAGATTTAGTGGTGATATTGAGTGCACCTCCTTGGTGACTCGGATTGCCAGCTGTCTTGATTTATGGCAAAATTCGCTAGTTCCGTACATTGGAGGAGGACGAGGTCGTATATCATACGACTATTTTGCCAAGGTCAAACCTGAAGAGAGGAAACGTGGTAATATGAAGATTAATGGCAGACAGGTCTGGTTACCTAACCTGGAGCTCAACTTGTACACCACCCGTTCTTTTCTTGTCAATGTGCAGGTAATAGCCGCAGCACCACTGAGGAGCGCGTCGGCACGTTTTGCCAATGTGCAGCCCACACACTACTACGGTGCTGACTCAACGCCACAAGGACCAGCCTACACCAGCTTCATCAACTTTGGAGAAGCAGAGTCGACAGTTGGGGTCAATACGCCCAACCTTCACCACAGGCAGCCGAAGTCCCCTGGGAAGACACGACGGAATAGCCATCAGGTAATTTCAGTGACTATCAAGGAAGAATGTGTATTGATTCACAGGAAGTGTCCTCTGGAGGGTACCAGCGAGGCCGCACATCCGATGTTGGGATGGGCTACCACGATCAACAGATGCGGCAGCAAAGGAACGACCGAAGGCTTCACACCCTTGAGGAACAAGGAGCCACGCTGCTTGTACAGAACACCTCTATCCTTGGGCAGCTACACCTACACGACCAGTGCCATCTGCAACAGCTGCAGAACTGGGACTACTTCCAGCACATGGGTGCAAGGCCGCCGCCAACACACTGATCGACTACTGCAACATCTAGCTTGGGGGAGAGCGCCCCTGTTATCTCAAGGTAAGTTTTCTTTGACTTCAGTTTTATTTTGTTTAATTAGATTGTTAGTTAGTTTGCTCGTTAGTTTGCTTAAGCAAAAATCATAAAAACCAAATAAAAAGAGTGTGTCTATAGGCTTGTTTAAATTTTAATTTAAATAAAAAGAACTTGGAGAAAAATCTTTTGACATGGAAATGATGAATAGTTGCTCTATTTAGTTTCTCTTGAGTACCTAGCTTAGAGTCAAGAATTCCCCTAAGGTTTTAGACGCAACTGATTTGACATGAAAATTTGCTCTGAATCTGAGACCTGTGGGTAGTATATTCCTGATCTTAAGTCTAGGTAGTTGACGGACATGATTTGAGACGGTTAGAGCTGCTATTTATCTTGTTCCAATGTGATGCTAAAATTCTAGAGAATTAATTCTGAAAATTTGAAAATACACATGATGAGTTTCTTGTATGACAAGCTTAAATTCCCACCAGAGCCATATTGCATATTTAGGCTAGGAAGCCTCTACACATTCTTCGCTTGTCCTTTGCATTGAGTGTTGTCAACCTTTGTGACCTTTATGAGAGACTTGTCATGCTTTTAAAATCAAGATCCACACACTCTACCCCATATGCACTACTCTACCCTGAAGTAGGCGCAAAAACATGCCATTCCACCCACCAAAAAGACATGCTCCAGAGCTTCTTGTTATCTCTCAAAATATCTTATGCCAAAGGAGAGATGTGAGCTATGCAAAAGACAAAGAAAAAGGAGAGTTGAGAAAAATAGACAAGTGTCTGTTGACGGTCATTAATGACCAAATCTATCCATCAACTAACTCTCGAAAGAGGGACATTTGCGATCACCAACATAGACTTAGGGTTTACACTAACGAAATTCCACGAGTTTTGGTGAATCCATGTTTCTACAGGTACATATCAGAAAAGCTATCAAAAAGGACCAATATGACAGATTACAAGCACCTCAAATGATGAATTGGAATACACCATTGCGAAGAGCTCATCGAGACAATCGAAACGGACATATCATTTACTATTTTTGGAGTTCCGGATGAAAAGATATGAATTCCACCGTGGGGGCCACACTAGAAGACTCCAGAAGACGCAAGAAGACACCACGCCGAAGCGGAGGGCGAACGGCCAATAGGCCAGACCGGCCGGTCTGGGCCTGGACCGGTCGGTCTGGGCCCTGGCCCATTCACGGCCCACTTCGCCCAGGTTGCTCCACCGCCTTAGGGTTTCAATTTCAGCCGTCTGCCAATGTCGGTTTCATCCGATGGCTCACGATCATCGCCCAGGGCTATAAAAGGAGGGCAGGAACCCCCAGGGGGAGGCATCCCCATGAAACCCTAATTCATATTCTCTGAAGAAGGATCAGAGAGGTGTCCCTTGAATGGATAACCTATCTAGGGTTAGCAATTAAGTAGACTAATCCTCATTAGGATCTAGTCTTAGAAATAGCGAGATAGAGAGGGGAATGACTTGGGAGGAGGTGCCGGCCTGTCGGTGCTACCTCCATGGCTTGTACCTTGGCGGAAGTTAATCTACGTATGGGATTTCTCTAGTAATCATCTTCTTCTTTCTTTAAGCAATTGTGTTTATATTGTTCTGCTGGTCGCGAGTCTCTTTTGAGCGCTTTAATCTATTGCAAGAGGTTAAGGTATAATTCGTAGTGTAAGCGTGGTGCTTAGACTCAGATTACTCGTAGATGTACCCTATCATCCGGATTTGGTGGTAGCTCGCGGAGGTGACTTTATAGCTCCGTTGAATCCTATGTATCCCACTATCCCGTTGGTAGGCCGAGCAGGAATATAATTGGTGGAAAGGTCATAGTTTGTCTGTGCTCTTTCTATGCAATTTCCACAGATAGAACATATAAACATAGCTTATTGAGAGTAGAACGTGAGAACCTTAGCAATCTCCTCTATATTCTCAACCTTCTAAAGATCTTGTTGCTACCCTGGGTTAAGTTGGCTGTCATAGTTAACCTCACCGTTTCCTTGTGGATACGATATTTAAAACCTTTGGGTGAAGTGCTACAACGATATCCGTGCGCTTATGAATATTCAAGAGGCATTAACAGATATCAACAAGCATTTTCGGCGCCGTTCTTGGGAGAAACGGTTTGTTTGAGTTATCTACGAATCTATCTTAACCTTGTATTATACTTTTATCTTTTCTTTTGTACCATACTCTCTTCACCTTTTCTATCCTTAAATGGATCCCACAAATTCCATTCCTATCTTTTACTTTGCTAAACCTACAGGAGCAAGCTTAGAGCCACTAAAAACCTTAGAGCCTATCAAAGCATCTGGACATGAGCTTCCCTCACGTTTAGTAAACATGATTAGAAAACAATCCTTCTCAGGAGAAGATGATGAAAACCCATACTCACACTTACTAGAGTTTTATCTGACCTGTACATGCTTGCATATCGCTGGCATGTCTAATAGGACCTTAAGATGGACGTTCTTTCCATTCTCTTTGATGGGTAGAGCTAAAATTTGGTACGATCAGACCGTAGGAAGTGTCCAAGGAGATTGGAGGATGCTATGCTCTAAATTTTGCTCAAAATTCTCTCCCATCTCTACAAGTGATTTCCACTTGAGAGGAGATTCTAACTTTTAGACAACTAGAAGAAGAATCCACCTCTTCTAGACAAAGCGATGTGGGACTAATTCGACTTCGGCAATAGTGGAGATGCAAACCCTAAGGCGGTAGCAGGCCGTCCCGCCGAAGCGGGCCACGAATGGGCTCCGGAGGGCGCCGGCCAGCCCGGGGTGGGGCCGGGCGGCCCCCCCCTGTAGCAGTGGGCCCCACCTTCGGTACATCGCCGCCCGGTGCCTTCTAGAGTCTTCTAGTGTTGGTTTCGGTGTAGAATTGATATCTTTTGACTCCGGACTCGAATATAGCAAATGATATGTCTGTTTCGATCATCTCGACGAGCCTGTCACAATGGTGCACTCCAAATCATCATTTGAGATACTTTTATTCTGTGCAAAATTGGATATACCTGCAAAATGATCGAGAACAACACAACTTGTGGAACTCGTTAGAATCAAACCCTACAACTATGCTTTATGGTTAATATCATGTTATATTGAGCAATAGTTGATGGTATAAAATAGGCGTTAAGGACCGTCAACAAGTTCCCCCAAGCTTACCCTTTGCTAGTCCCTTAGCAAAGCCTAACTACTAAACTTGGATCAGGAGTTGCTACAATGCTTTCACTTCTCAAAAGTACACATGCTTTCAAACTGAAATTCTCCTTTGAATTAGACAAAAACTGCTCTAACTTTGAAACTTACCCATTTTACCATTAGCTATGGAGCTTTTCAACTTTTGCGTGGGTCTTGAGTAATTGAAAGATAGAACAATCAAGTCAAGCACTATGTCTCAAATTCTTCAGTAAACTAATATTCTAGAGTTTTTACAAGTTTTCTAAATAAAACTTAGAGCTTAATTGTATGACACCCTCAAATCTCTTATTGTATGTGATATTTGTGGATCTCACTGAGGCATTTATGTTGTCATGCCCTCCTACAACTAATTATTATAGTGGAGCTCATAGGAGTGGCATTAAACAAGAATGAGCATACTTGCAATTCATATATTGTAAAGTCAAACAATGCATCCAAAGAGAGTCAAGTCATACAATCAAACCAAGATGTGCATGTGTATAGAGTATGGTGGATAGGTGTATATATGGTATTTAGTGGCTAATCCTAATTCTACTTTTGCTCCTTGAAATAAATCTCTCTCTTGAACTTAGAACTTTTCATAGGAAAACATGGGCTATCTTTATTCTTTTTTTTCTCTTTTTTTTAATACTTTTTATTTTGCATAGCCACATGCATCCTTTAAATACAATAAATGATTGGAGAGATAACAATAAGAACGTAGAGCATTAAACAAGGGGTTGTCCTATAGGGTATATTTTTGGTTGTTTACTCCCAGTGTAGGAGAAAAATATTTTTAAGGTGGATCTGGATAAAAGTGAAAAAAGTTTGCGCTTACTCCCAGAGTAGGAGCAATACATATGTAGGCAGAGTGTGTAAGTGATCTTGATTAAAAAGCATGACAAGGCTCTCATAAGGTATACAACAAAGGTTGACTGAACTCAATGCAAATCAAGCAGCATGAATGAGCAAAGGTTTTCCTAATCTAAATGTATATCATGTATGGCTTTGGTAGGAATTCAAACTTTGTCATACAAGAGCTCATCATGTAAGATTTTCAAGAGTTTTCAAAAGATAAATCTCCGAACTTAGTATCGTTAGGAATAAGATAAATAGTAGCTCAGTCTTTCTTATATCATATCCCTCAATCACCTAGACTTAGCTTAAGCATATGCCTCCACAAGTTTTAGGTTCAGAGTAAATTCTTATATCAAAACAGTCATATCTAAAACTCAGAAGAATTTAAGGTTAAAAACTAAGCACGTGAAAGGAATTACGACAGAGCAACTATTCATCATCTCCAAGACAATATTTTATTGTTCTTTAGTTTTTTATTTGACTCTTAATAAACTAGACAGAATCTATGATCACACTCTAAATAGCTAAAGTATCTTTATTTGATTTTAATAATTATCCATCTTTTTATTTGTTTTAGACTAATAGACTCACAAAAGACTCTATAGACGTGGACCTTCATGTGCCCACATATTTTTGGTATTTTATGACTATAAGATAGACTCGATAATCGCATAGGTATACTTACCTGAGAACTAGAGGATGCTCTCCCCCGAGCTGGATGTTGTCATAGTTGAGCATTAAAGCTGAGTGGTCCTCATAGAGGAGCTCATGTTTGTAAGAGCAAGTGTTGCTAGGAATACTTCAATCTCATCACTCAAGAAGTTACTTCCTTCACACAGAGGTCAGCTGTGTGTCGGAGAGATGTGCTTCAAGTGATGAAGATAAAGATTTCTGAGTGAGCTAGCTCTTGAAGTCATCCTGCAGAAAACTCTCACAAAACACCAGAACTCGTGGAACGGTATTAGGGTAAAACGTTAGTGGTTAGCCGTTTTAGAGGATTGGGTGTTGTGGAGGTTTCAAAGTATGTTTATGATAACAATATTGCAGCAGGATGCTCAATTAATTTTATGGGTTTATATGCAGAAAGTACAAATGCATGATATGTATTTTTATTTTATAGGCCACCACAGTGAGAACTCCTATAACTTTTACGCTACAAGGGTTTCATATGGGGCTTAAATTTTTTTTTTAAGATGCATGAATGCAACCTAATGCATATCTATTTATTTTTATTATTTCCTATGTAATACTAATGTAGAAAACTAAATATGGTTAAGAGAAAATAAATCATGCAATGTAAGAAAGTAAATATGAATAACTACCGATGTTACCTCACGGCGAGGGTTCGATGTTTTAAATCCTCCGAACTGGACTCCTCCTTGTAGTAGTTCATTGATTGAGTACTTCGGTTTGCTTCTAAAGATGAGGATTGAGGTGGTGTCTCCACTAGTGGCTTTTCCAATGGTGGTGCTAACTTCTTCTTTCTTTTTGTTAGCATCTCAAAGCCAATCTTATGTGCATCCTTGTTACTAGTTTAGAACTCCCACTTGTAGAATTTAGGGAATCTCCCCACTCTTTGCTTGAAGTGGGTTCTGCTCATAAAGACAAGGTAGAGATCAAGTGTAGAAGCTCTATTGGTGGGAAAACACCAACAGAACTAAAAATTTATTTATTCTCTAACCTTAGGCACAATAAGATTGATGTCTTTTCACATTGTTCATTTACATCTTAGGTGAGAATATCAAAAGTATAAATATTGCATTTAAGCTTATGAGATAAAGGAGTGGAGTTACTTAACCTATGGAAGTATTGTTTATCTTTATAAATTATCAAGATTGACATGATGACTATCATTTTCCAAAAATAGGATATATCATATTTGAGCTTATATGGTTAAGATTTAGATCAAGGGAATGGTGCTACGATGTGTACTCTAAGATCAAGAGAAAATGATGACCACTTATCTTTAATATGTTACCTTTATTCTTTGGAGCATGATGACACCATGTGGTAAAAGGTAGATGAATTTCAATGGTCTTTTCCTTCCTTGCATTTTGAGTTGATCATTAGCATCTTGTTTCCTATGTTACACTTCTTTCTCACTCCTTTAGACTTTTGTTTCTCTCATTATTTTTTCTTCTGCAAAGGGATTAGTAGACAACACATACCCGAAGGAATATACTATCTATTTAAAGTGTGGATAGTGTTTGCCAAGTAGTTAAAGATTAATCTATAGCTTATGTTTTAAATGATTCACCATTACTTCAAATTTTCCAACAAGGTTAAGGCGAAGATATAATTTTGAAGAATACCTCTAATCTTGATTTGATTCTATGAAATCTCCGAATATGATTTAAATATTTTTATATAGGAGAGGATCGTCTATATATACAGCCAAATTCTTATACAAATATGCTTTGATGTTATAGTGTTTAAGTAATATTCTAAAGCATACTTATAATAGAGTAAGGAAGTTCAAAAGACTAGAGATAGAACCATATGTAGGTGAACCAAAAAAGTATTTTATTTATTTTAAGTTTTAGCAAATTAAGCATGACATAAGGTATAGATAACCAAGACAATTAGCAATATGGTATAAGATGTTGAATGTAGTTTAAAGTTGCATGAAGCTTGGATAAACGTACCTTATGTCTTGCAGGGTGATTGGTCCACTATCATGGTGAAGTGTACGAGGTATTGAAGTGTTTTTCATCTTTTTTTTTCATCTTGGTCCTTTCTATACACTTGTCCTCCTTTCTTTTTATTTCAAACCATAATCAGACATTTATTCTTTCTTCCCTGCATAAATATTAGTGGACATATACCCGAAGGATTGCAACAAGTTTGGCATATGGGTTATAGTCCATAATTTTATGTGGATTTCTTCTATGCTAATAAAAGGATGGGCTTTTAGGATTACTTTAGCATAGATTTCTTTTAACAAATTTTGATGGTAGCTGCACTTTTTAAAGTAACTTGCAACAAAGGATTAAATGTATAAACTTTGATACTTACAGTTCTGCCATAGAGAATGAGCTGTGTCTTCCTTTTGTGCAAAGTTATTAGACATCATCACATGCCTTGATTCATCTCTTGATGTGAGTTCATCTCTTGACTTACCCGAATTGAGTTTAAGAGTTTTCTATAGGGGTTAGTCCAACAAAATATCCAATATCTACTACAATAATTTCTAGTTCAATAATCAAACCAAACTCCATGTCTAGTTTTAATTAAGGAAGGCATTTTAACCTAAGCACCACGCTAAATTTAAAAGCCTATAGAAGTATGGCGAGTACTTCCAAACCAAAGCATACTATAGTAAACAAAGATAGCATGAAAGCTCTTAGAGGTTTACTCAAATAGAGATAAAAGCATGATCATGTATGGTGAGAATATATTTTTTTTCATTTTAAGTAGAGATGAAAGTGATATGCATATGTGCAAGGAACTGAACATGCTGTGGATTTGATATGAGATGGGGTAGATGCATGAATTATTCACAGTAAACATGCAGTGGAATGCAACAGGATAACTACTCATCCAATTTAAAGCCTATGAGCAAGACTTTGTCACCTTTCTTGATTATAACTACCATGACTCACAGTGAGTTGTGCAGCGTCTTTATTTGTCACATATGAACTTTGACATCTTGTGACGATGATTTTTTTCTCCAATCTACACATGGTTAGTGAAATATATATAAATGTTTATACATGCCTGTGAAATGGCATGGCTTCATTGTTGATGGATCATGTATGTTTAGGCACCCTGGGTTCTTCAATATCTCCTATGTCTTGTTCTTGTGGAATTTCGCGAGAAGATTGAAACAGATTGATATTACGCTTATTCCACAATTCAACAAAACAGGGGGTAATCCTACTAAAGCTAGCGGCAAACTAGATTAGCGAGATATCAAGATCAATATCAAAATCTTTACGCCAATTGTTTCCCGAACAACGGCGCCAAAAATGCTTGTTGACATTTCTAACGCCGCTACTAGAAATAAAGGTAAATCCCTATCCCCGGCAACGGCGCCAAAAATGCTTGTTGACATTTCTAACATCGCTACTAGAAATAGAGGTAAATCCCTATCCCCGGCAACGGCGCCAAAAATACTTGTTGGTATTTCTTATGCACAACTAAAAATATAAAGGATTCATAGTTTAATGTAAAACCATTGTAGCATTTTACCAGAGTATTCCAGGTATCGTTATTTATATTTTACCACTGGGAAACAATGAAATAAGACATTGATAGTTCACCATCATGTATCTACTAACTTAATACACCAACTAGACTAAAGTAGGGGGTAAATGATAGATGATAGGAATTATGTATATATGACACACACACAGGAGAATTCTATGATAAGTAAATAGATAGCTAAAGTGAGAGGACAACAGGAGAGTTCAAGGTTCCTAAATACTTCTCTATTACTTTGGTTCTATATAACTAATTTATGGTAGATAAAGTAATCACACAATAACACTTTGGAGCAACAGTACCTATCCAACTCTCGAATAAGACTGGGAAGAAGGTAGCTGGGTAAGGCTGCCAAAAGCTCTACGAAACACCAACTCCGACGTGGTGGAATACTATTGCAATTAAGAACATATAAACTATTAAGAATAATATCTCCCTAATCTGAATAATGAATACAATAAGAAAGAACTAGAACTATACCGAACTCCTCAAGGCTCCGCATGCACGGGGCTCCAGATCCCGATGAAGAACTAGATCTCCTCTACTTCTAATCTAACTAACTAGAACTATGAACTAGAAGGCTCTTGATGAACTTGAAGGCTTCTTGATGCTTGATGGCTTGAGGCCTTTGATGAATAATGAATTGGCTCTCTCTAGGGGGTCTACCCACATATTTATAGTCCGGTGGGATGCGCGTGCGCCGCAGGATCAAACCGACTTAACCAAGGGCCGAGATGCATCAGGAGAGGCGGTGGAGGAAGCTTCCAGAAGGAGAGGGCAAACCCTAGCAGAGGAGGGCCGGCCTAGGGTGGGGCCGCCGGCCCCACCTAGCGGCCTCTCGCCCCCGTTGCTTCGGGTGTCTTCCAGAGTCTTCCTGAGTCCAATCGTGATATTTTTCGTGGCGGATAAGTTTCGTGTTTATTTTGCACTTGAATCCCTCTTTTCAGCTTTTCTGGAATAATCTCTAGAAAATATAGAATATGCAAAACTCGTGGAAATTATCAGTTAAAACCCTAGACTAGTGTGTTTTCATGTATTCTCTTGTGTCTAAAGTTCTAATGAATGTTGACGTTATCCACCATCAACAAGGACCATCAAGAATCATCTACTCTTCGTCATAGGGAGTCATCACACTCCAATGACAAAGGTAACATCCAAAGGTAAATGGTCACTACTTGAAAAGTTTCTCCTTGATGCTGGTATGAACATAAACAAAGAACCTAACATGTGTGAGTAACAATTATCAATGATCAATCCTGATTAGCTCAACATGTTTAGTTCTTTAACTTATTCATAGCATCACTATCTTGATCTGTAGTCTTAACCAAATGAGCTAAAAAGTTGCACACCTTATGCTTGGAAGATGATAGTCATGATCATGTAAAGCTTGATACATCATGTATAGATAGACAATCCTTCTTTGGGTTAAGCATTTCAACTTTTGTGGCCTATTGAACTTCAATGTTACATCCATGCTCAACCTTCTGATCCTACCACTCATGCTAAGATTGAACAATGCACATAACATAAACCATATCTTGTTCAATATGGCTAAGGTTAGAGGAGTAGAATAAAAGTTTTGGTTCTGTTGGTGTTTTTCCACCAACAGAGCCCATGCACTTGATCTCTACCTTGTCTCTATGAGTAGGATACACTTCAATCCAAGTGTGGGGAAGTCAATTCCCCACTTTGGTCAAGTGGAGGTCCTGGACCTGTCAAAGCACAATTAAAACTCAACATCAAGATGGGTTTGGTAGAAGAAGGCGACACCGTCATCAAGGACATCATCACAAAAATCTTCATCCTCACCAAGAGAGCTAGTTTGGAGAAGAAGCACTCCCATACAAGAAGCCCCATGCCATGTCACTGGAGGAACCAACAAGAAGGGAGAAGTCTTGTCCGGAGGACTTTAAACTCTAAACCCTTGCCATGAGGTAACATTGGTAGTTATCCATATGTGCTTCCTTACATTGCATAATTTAATTTTCTGTTAACATGTTTACTTTCCAGCATTGCATAAGAAAAGAACAAAAATAATTATGCACTCATCAGACTGCATTCATGCATCATAAAACTTGAAGCCCCATGTGAATAGTCTTATGGTGTGCAAAAGCCAGTAGGAATCTTCACTGTGGTGGCATAAAAATAACAAAAATAATTATGCATACATATTTTCCTTCCTGCATTAAAAAAATATATAGAAAATCCAAAAATACTATATGAGCATCCTACTATAACTCTGCTATAATGGAAATATACTTTGAGACCTCCATAACAACCAATCCTCGACTCGCTAACCACTAACTACTTATCCTAATCAGTTCCACGAGTTTTGGTGTTTTGTGAGAGTTTTCTGTAGGATGACTCCAAGAGCTAGTCCACCTAGACATCTTCATCTTCATCACCTGAAGTACACCTTTCCAATGCACAGCTACTCACTGTGTGGAGGAAGCAACTTCTTGTTGGATGAGATCAAGATTTCTAGCTATACCTACTCTTACAAGCATGAGCCCTCCGTGAGGACCGTTCAGCTTCAGCGCTCAACCACGACAACAACTAGCTTGGGGGAAGGCTTCCCCTAGGTACCCAGGTAAGTGTACCTACGCGATTATCGAGTTAGTCATAAAAAAATAAAAAATACCAAAAATATATGAGCACATGAAGGTTCACCATAGTATCATAAGAAAACCTAAAAAATACCAAAAATATGTGGACATATGAAGGTCCATGCTTTGTAGAGTCTTTAGTGTTTTATATAGTAGGAGTCTTAAAATAAAAAAACCAAATAAAAATGTTTGTCTAGATAGAGTCAATAAATATGCAAGCCCTTGAGATGATCCTTAAAGATAAAAATTATGAAAAAGTCTGCTCTGTTATAACACCTTTGAAATGCCTAGTTTTTAGACATAATTTTTTCCAAGTTTTGGCTTCGACTGTTTTGACATGAAGATTTACTCTGAGCCTAAAATTTGTGGGTTGCATATGCTTGATCTAAGTCTAGATAATTGATTGATTTGATTGAGAAAGTTTGAGCTGCTATTTATCTTATTCTGAGTGACACTAGAGTTCTGGAGATTTATCTTTTGATAAATACAAAATCCTACATGATGAGTTCCTGTATGACAAAGTTTACATTCCCACCGAGCCAAACATGATGAGATCAGCTAGTTAAACTTCCACATACATGCTGCTTGTCATGCATTGAGTTTTGTCAACCTTTGTGACCCTTGTGAGAGATTTATCATACTCTTGAATCAAGATCCACCTCCATATGCACTACTCTACACTGGAGTAGGCGCAACAACATGCCATTCTATATACATCCATTCTAAAAATATTTTTCTCCTACACTGGGAAGAGGACACCAAAAATATCGCCATTAGGATAGCCACCCAATAAATGCTCCAAGTTCCTATTGTTATCTCTTCAAATCCACAAATGCCAAAAGGAGTGCAATGAGCTATGCAAAAAAGATATTTGAAAAAAAAGAGAGAAGAGGGAGAAGAAAAGAAAAATGGACAAGTGTCCAAGTGCTAAAAACAATGGGTATTTAGATGCCCGACTCCCTGAGAAAAAGAAAAGATAGTTCATAACCTCTGGCCAGTTTTTAAAGTCCAAGAGAGAGATAGTCATTTAAGGAGCTGAGTAGAATTAGGTTCCATCATATATCCACCATATCCATCCACCCATATACATCTTGACTCAACTGTATGACTTATTTCTCTGTGGATCCATTGTTTGACTTTACAATATATGCATTGCAAGTTTGCTCTTTCGAGTTTTCTCCTCACCTATGAGCTCCACATAAGCTTTAGTCACAGGATGAAAAGAAAGGAAAACATCATTTATTGCCTTGGTGAGAATCCATAAATACCACATACACTGAGAGACTTGAGAGTGTCATACATTGGAAACTCTGAGTTTTATTTGAAAATCTCTATAACCTCCAGAATGATAGTTGAACAAAGAGCTTGAGACATAGTGCTTGGCTGGATCTTTCTGTCTTTCGATTGCCCAAGACCCAATAAGAGCTGATAAGCCCCATAGTCAAAGGTAACATGAGTAAGTTTAAAAGTCAGCTCAGTTATTGCTTAGACTTGGAGGAGAATTTATGTCTGAATGTAGGTATACTTCTAAGGAGTTACTACTAGATGGCTACAATGCTTAAACTTACACATATCTTTTGATAGCTTTTATGAGCTTAGCTTTGCTAAGGGACTAGCAAAGGTTAAGTGTGGGGGTGTTGTTGACGATCGTTAATGACCAAATCTATCTGTCAACTAACTCTCGAAAGAGGGACATTTGCGATCACCAACATAGACTTAGGGTTTACACTAACGAAATTCCACGAGTTTTGGTGAATCCATGTTTCTACGGGTACATATCAGAAAAGCTATCAAAAAGGACCAATATGACAGATTACAAGCACCTCAAATGATAAGTTAGAATATACCACTGCGAAGAGCTCATCGAGACGATCGAAACAGACATATCATTTACCATTTTTGAAGTTCCGGATGAAAAGATATGAATTCCACCGCGGGGGCCGCACTAGAAGACTCCAGAAGACGCAAGAAGACACCACGCCGAAGCGGAGGGCGAACGGCCACCAGGCCAGACCGGCCGGTCTGGGCCTGGACCGGTCGGTCTGGGCCCTGGCCCGTTCACGGCCCGCTTCACCCAGGTTGCTCCACCGCCTTAGGGTTTCAATCTGCCCGCCCCGCCAATGTCGGTTTCATCGATGGCTCGCGATCATCGCCTGGGGCTATAAAAGGAGGGCGGGGACCCTGGGGGAGGCATCCCCATGAAACCCTAATTTATATTCTCTGAAGGAGGATCAGAGAGGTGTCCCTTGAATGGATAACCTCTCTAGGGTTAGCAATTAAGAAGACTAATCCTCATTAGGATCTAGTCTTAGAAATAGCGAGATAGAGAGGGGAAGGACTTGGGAGGAGGTGCCGACACATCCGGTGCTACCTCCATGGCTTGTACCTTGGCGGGAAGTTAATCTACGCCCAGGATTTCTCTAGTAATCATCTTCTTCTTTCTTTAAGCAATTGTGTTTATATTGTTCTACTGGTCGCGAGTCTCTTTTGAGCGCTTTAATCTATTGCAATAGGTTAAGGTATAATTCGTAGTGTAAGCGTGGTGCTTAGACTCGGATTACTCGTAGATATACCCTATCATCCGGATTTGGTGGTAGCTCGCGGAGGTGACTTTATAGCTCCGTTGAATCCTATGTATCCCACTATCCCGTTGGTAGGCCGAGCAGGAATATAATTGGTGGAAAGGTCATAGTTTGCCTGTGCTCTTTCTATGCAATTTCCACAGATAGAACATATAAACATAGCTTATTGAGAGTAGAAGGTGAGAACCTTAGCAATCTCCTCTATATTCTCAACCTTCTAAAGATCTTGTTGCTACCCTGGGTTAAGTTAGCTGTCGTAGTTAACCTCACCGTTTCCTTGTGGATACGATATTTAAAACCTTTGGGTGAAGTGCTACAACGATATCTGTGCGCTTGCGGAATATTCAGTAGGCATTAACAGATATCAACAGTGTCCAAGAAAGAAAGATAAATATTTAATATCTCTTTCCCTAAAGAAAAAGAAAAAGAAAGAAAAGATAGCTCACATCCCTGGCAAAGTTTCAATGGTTCAAAAGAGAGATTCATATGAGCAAGGTAGAATTAGGTTTACCGCCTAACCACCATACTTCCACCACATTCCACACACATGCACATCTTGATTTGATTGTATGACTCGTTTCTCTTTGGATCCCTTGTTTGACTCTACAATACATGCAGTGCAAGTATGCCTATCCATGCTATCTCCACACCTATGAGCCCCACATAAGCCTTAGATGTAGGTTGAGATAAAGGCACAAGTTTCATTGCCTTGGTGAGGAATTCAAAAATACCACATATCTGAGAGACTTGAGAGTGTCATACAATGAAACTCTGAGCTTTATTTTGCAAATCCATAAAAACTCTAGGAACTTGGTTGAACAAAAGAACTTGAAACATAGTGCTTGACTTGATCTTTCTGTCTTTCAACTTCTCATGACCTAAAGTGAGGGATGTTAAGCTCCATGGTAAGGTAATATGAGTAAGTGTGAAAGTCAGAATGGTTCACTCTAAGCCTGAAGGAGAATTTTATCTGAAAGCATGTGTGCTCTTGAGAAGTTTAATATTGTA